>PVIH01010900.1:0-72295 GCA_004025045.1 Sigmodon hispidus
AGAAGCGAACTCACCTAGAAGGAGTAGACGGCAGGAAATAATCAAACTTAGAGCTGAAATCAATACAATTGAAACAAAAAGAACAATACAAAGAATCAACGAATCTAAGAGTTGGTTCTTTGAGAAAGTTAACAAGATAGATAAGCCCTTGGCCAAACTAATCAAAAAACAGAGAGAGAGAGTGTCCAAATCAAAAAAAATCAGAAATGAAAAGGGGGACATAACAACAGACCCCCAGGAAATACAGAGAATTATCAGGTCATATTTTGAAAATCTGTATTCCACAAAATTGGAAAACCTAGAAGAAATGGACAGCTTTCTGGTCAGGCACCATCTTCCAAAATTAAATGAAGACCAGATTAATTACCTAAACAGGCCTATAACCCTTAAGGAAATTGAAGCTGTCATTAAAAACCTCCCCAAAAATGAAAGCCCTGGCCCAGATGGTTTCAGTGCCGAATTCTACCAGACATTCAGAGAAGAATTGCTACCATTACTCCTCAAACTATTTCACACAGTAGAAACTGAAGGAATATTGCCTAATTCCTTTTATGAGGCCACAATCACCCTAATACCCAAGCCACTCAAAGACACAACAAAGAAGGAGAATTACAGACCAATTTCCCTCATGAATATTGATGCGAAAATTCTCAACAAAATTTTGGCAAACCGTATGTGTAATTTCAAGGCTGTTCATTTGGCACTGAGGCAGTTGGTGCACTCTTCCCTTGGGAAGTTCACTTCCCCAGCTCCCAGCTTTCTTCAGTTCCTTGTGTAGGATTGAAGCCTCATAGATGTTTTACCATCTACTGTGGCATGGCTATCACTGTCATCTTTGTTCACATCATATTTAAACAGTCATGTGTAGATCCATTGATAGAGTATGTGTCTCTTAGTTTCAGGGTAATGGGTTCAAGCCCCACATTTGGTGCCATATGTAGTGTGAATTCTAATTGATCTTAATAATAAGAACCTAGAATTAGATATAGGGGTAAATGCTGAAAGATCAGAGAGGCAAAGGAGCAAGCCACAGCTACTTGTCACTTTGCCAGCTCCTCAGCTTGAAAGGCAGGAGAGAGAGAGCTCCTGTCTCCTGTCTTATATTCTTCTCTCCACCAACCATATCACCTTTTTCTTTACTTCCCTAGTTTTGAGATCAAAGGCATAAGCCTCTACTGCTTGGCTCTCTTTCCCTTTTATATTGAATCAATCTTGTGTAGCCTAGGGTGGCCTTAAACTCCTCATCTTTCTGCTTCCTGCTTGTAAATGCTAGGACAAAAGATGTGTGCTACCACTGCTTGGCCTCTCTGGTTAACTAGTGGCTATCTCTGTCCTCTGATCTCCAGGCAAGCTTTATTTATTATCTCACAAATAAAATATCACTACAGTCATGTTGGTGAGAATTTATGTGTGTTGCTCCTGATGTTACTAGAAGACACATCGCTCAGCAAACTCTAAGAGCTTCTAGCTCTCACAATTTTTCTGTCCCCTTTCTTATAATGTTCCCTGGATCTTTAGTGTGAGAATATTTTGTAGCTGTACTCACTGGGACTGGACCCCACATCTCTGCAATTTGATTGGGGGAAGTTTTCTGTAGTAATCTGTGTCTGTTACAATGAGTTTTCTTGATGACAAATGAAGACTAAATTCACTTATTTGTGAATATAGGGTCAAATGTTTATATTGTTGTTAGTGATTGTGCTGGTTTAAACAAATAATGGTTATAGGCATTTCTTCAATAACCATGACTTCCCTAGTACTTAATAGTTACCTGGTTTCCATTACATTCTTTTTGTTGACTGGATTTTTCATCTATTTAAATAGCTATTCATTCTTCACCATCAAGGTATACATGCCACTACTGCACTTTCAGAACTATCACACTGTGATGGTAATAGATGTCAGCTCGCTTGGGTAAGACTTTTGACACCCTCCTTCAGAAGCATGCATAGTGCCTTCTGGGACTTTTCAGGTCACTTCTAGGTCGAAAGTCTCTGAGCCATGTTTGAGAAGTGCTTTGTGTGTTCAGAAATCAGGATTTTTCCATACCTCTGGGAGGAAACCAAGAAAAATGTAGAAATCAACTGTAATGCTCTGAAAGTTTCTTTTATCTCTAATAGACAACTCAAAAGAATGCTTTTCAGGCCTCATGTTGGGGTTTATATTCAGTGGTCTTTTGCCTCTTGGACAAAGCACTTTCACTTCAGATGATAAATGATCATTAAAACTGTATATAGACATTATGCACAGAATTATATTTATTATGAGTATATTCAGGTAAGGAGTAAATATTATGAATTGTTGTGGCTTTTACATGTAACGATATTATTGTTGTTTCATTCTCCTCATCCTCCTTTTATATTGATGTTCGCCTCTCTGAAAACCCCCATTTCCCCTATCACATCACTTGTATTCTGCTATTGATATTCTCTTCTCTCATTTTTCCACTCTTTGAAATAGAAAAAATAATAATAACACACAACAAACATTTCCAGTTACTTCCATATGCCTCAGAATAATTTTTAGAAGACAGAAGATTTATGTGGCAAATAAATGAATTAACTGATGTAGAAATTTCATGATTATGCCAGTTTCCCCCAGCTCCCTTGTGCTGATGGTGTTACCACCTCCCTGGATTTGCTCATGCTGTCCCATATGGAAAATGTCTTTTTTCTGCTGCCTATTTAAATATTACCTATTTATAAAATGCCCAGCCAAAGCTCTCTTATCTCCCAGATCGTTCTGCCTATATAAATATCTTTCTGACTGTATTTCTATTTTTTTTTACTTAATGCTACCATATGCTATCTAGCATGACTACATGTTACATTATTAGTCATTGTGTTCCTATTTTATCTATTCTATCTGTATGCCTAATCTAAAATAATAACTTCTTTTGAGAACAGGAACTAGGGCAGATGCATTTTTTAAATTCCCTTTGTTGTCCTTGCAGGATATCTCCAGAGGAACAATAGAGAAAGTCTGTGAATGCATAAACAGAAATCTAGTGGATGAACGAATGAATATGTTTGTAGTATAGAGTGTGCTTCAAAGGCCTTACCAAATTGTTTCACACCATGAAGCTCTCCAGTTTTCTAACGAGCAAAATAATTCCTTTTGTTTATATACCTCCTTGACAGCAATGACCTCCTTTTTCACTCTATGGAAGTTAAAATTATTTCATATAATATTTCATATCATCAAAAAATGTCACATATAAAAGCTCATTTCAGGTTTGTATCGTATTAATGGATCCTAACAGAAATGCTTTGCATCTGATTGTGTTTAAGGGATATACGAAATTAAGTTCTATAGAAGAGACTACTCTTCAGATGGGGTGAGAAGGACTGGACACAGATGGAGGCATTCAGTCAGAATCATTTGTTTTTAGGTCCTTTTTAATTTCATGGAGGAAAATGCCTTTCATCTCTTCTCCACACTTGAACAGCAGGTGGGCAGACACTGAAATTTTTCAGGAGACTGAGCCTGTGGGTTAGCCACTTGGAAGAAGTTCAAACGTCATGTACATTACTGATGTTGACAACTGTAACTGCAGGACACAGGGAAGCAATCCTAGCCTGGGTAGAGCTGGCATTTTCCAGGGATTTTTTAAGAATATAAATGCTCTGACACTGATCTTAAACCACATTTCCCGAGGGCTTTGGTGTGTACCACCAAGTGTGAGTCCAGGCTTATACAAAAGCTGGGATGGAAGTTTTTGCTTGAATAAAATTGAGAGCATCTTACGTGTTCTGCCACTTTTCAAATCACCTGCAGGGTCTTCAGTTGAAAAACCGCCAGATTTACTATTCATTGTTTCAACGTTTCCACCGATGCCTTTGCTTTTCCAGGGTCTAGAAAAAGTGAAACGTGTTCAGGAACATAATAAATAATTTTGAAAGAATTCAACTGAAGTGAAAGTTACTCTTCCATTTCTTAAAGCATATAAGATACCTCTGATTTGTGTCTTTGTGTCTGTGTGTGTTTGTGTGTGTATCTGTGTGTATTGAAGAATCTTTAAATTATTTGATAAAATCATGTAGAATAAATAGAGATAAGACACCCGTAAGCACAGGAGGACAAACATGTAGTTAATTTAGTCTTCTTGTAAAGCTTTGGTGTGTGCTACATATTGTGTATATTGTCTTGGGGAAAAAAATGAAAGTAGCTTTGTAACTCAGTAGTAGATTCAATCTACATCACCAGAAAAAAAAAAAAAAATTTAAGATTTTCCTGGTACTATGGTTCAACACAAAGCCAATAGGTAAGGACTTTCTAAATAAGACTCCAAACTTTCTGAAAATAAGGTCAATAACCAACAAATGCAATTTCATGCAATTAGAGAGCGTCTTAGAGCAAAATGTCACTTAAGTGAAAAAAACAACATATAGAATGGGAAGGCATTGACACCTACATATCTGACAAGGTGTTAGCATCTAGAATATACAAAGAACTAAAACTGCTAAACATAAAGCAAAAATAAGAAGTAGTCAATTTGTCTTTTTGAGCAGAACAGCATAAACTTTTCTCTGTGTGTGGAATATATACCCCTTCCCACAAATTTTGATAGAAAAACTAGACACAATAAGAATATGATAAATATATTTCTTCTGGAAGTGTTATATTTAAATAGAACACACAGGATCACACTTCCATGGGACTTAACCTCAGTGTGGAGAGATAGGGCATTTTGATTGGCATGAGAAATTTCTGAAAATTTCAGTAGAAGAAGGAAAAAATAAATGTCCCAGGTAAGTGAGATTGATCCAACCAGAAGATATTTGAAGGTCTTATAACAACGCTGGCTCTATAACTCTGACTTGTAGCTTCAAATCGCATGTTGCTAACAAAGGTCCACATGATGTGTGTGGTGTTGGTTCAGGGTCCACACTGTTGACTATGAAGGTTTTCTTCCATCAAGTTTTTATTTTGAGGTTCTAAAAGATATTTCTAACTGGGCTATATTTAAGAAGGAGAGAGTAACTGAATTCCAGAAAAAATGCATTCCAGAAAAATAAAAAGAAATCTTAAAAGCCTCTCCTACCAAAAAAAGGAGTTAGAAAAACCAAAGCCACAAGAAGAGTTTCAAGTATAAGTATAGTGAAACCAGACAAACAGAAGAATAATTCAAGGCCAAATGGGGTAAAGAACTGGATTTAATTTTCAGCATTGAGTGAAGCCATTACCAACATTAAGCAATAATTTTCTTTTTTGTTTTCAAAGATCCTTTTGAGGATGGGATGGAGAAAGGATTGCAAAGGAGCAAAGAGGGTAGTTGAATCATAATGAAATTGTCCAAAGGAAAAAAATAGATGAGGATATTAGCTAAAGATATTGAAAGATGGAGACAATAAATAATCTAAGCTTGTGCCATAACTTGATGTCTTGGCTATAAAGAAAAGGGAAAGTTAAAAAAAAAATCCCTCTGCTGGACAGGTGGAAAATAGGCCAGGTTATTGACTTTTTTCAACCCCAAAATGCTTCTGTTGGGCAGAATTTAAAAGAGTATACTAAAGTTTTTATCTCTGTGATAATAATGAGGGTTATACACCAGTGACCTTAAGCTTTCTCTAAAATAAAATGAGTGATACAAATTTGGGTGTTATAGAAAAGGCATAGATAGTAATAGTATTCACAAAGATTGGGTAGATTACAAAGAGAAACCCCATCTATCAGGCTTTACTCTCAGTGCCATTAAATGTCTTTGACAACTTGGGTAAGATTATACAACTGTTAAGGTCAGAGATGGGAACACACATAGAAGAAACTGAATAAGAAAAGAGGAGAGAATGTGAGTTCATGGTGAGTGGTGTTGAAAAAGGCTATGTGACTAATTACTCAGATTGATGCACCTACCCACTCACCCACAGAGAGAGAGGGGGGGGAGAGGGAGAGGGAGAGAGGGAGAGAGGGAGAGAGAGAGAGAAATACAAACATAATATATACCCCTATGTGGCTTAGAGATAATAACTTTTGAAATTTGATACCTGAGCGAGGTATCACAAACACAGAAAGATAAGCAAGGGATGTACTCACTCATTAGTGAACTCTAAACAAAAAAGCAAAAAGCAAAGCATGCCGAAGCTGCAAACCACAACCACTAAACAGCTTGGAATCTGACACACCTTGGACTGGCACCTTGGATCCCACACCCTTTAGAGGAACACCTGACTCAGTCTTAATGTTAGGGTGAGGAAACTGGATCTGCCAGGAGTGGATGCTGAACTGAGCAATACTGGGACCTTGGGACCTCCTGCCCTTGCTGGGGAGGAGATGGGGAGATGTGGAGAAGAGAGAGTGACTGAAGGGCGTGGAAGGGGTAAGGGACCTTGAACAAGGATATACACGGATAAAAAATGTGACTTTATTCATAATATAAAAAAAAGAAATTTGATACCTGACATGTCATACAGCTACTGAGATTTCACAAGAAATGACAATGAAATAATATTTGAGGGAATACATCACACAATATTCTTGACTTTAAACTGGCCGTTTCTGCTGTTCTATATTTTCTTTCAACATCTGACCAATAGTGTTTTTGTCTTGAATAGGATTATTGATTTTATTTAAGACACACCAAAAGATAACCAACCAGATCACATATGTTTATATAAAGAAAATAGAAAAGAAAGTAAAGATAGAGGGAGGAGGAGGCAAACAGAGTGAGGGATGGAGGGAGGGATGGAAGGATAGAAGGGAAGAAGGAACCTTAAGCCTACATTCGACACTGTGAAAAATTGCTGTGAGTTCAGTGGATTTTTCTCTCCATAAACTCTCTCCACCCTATTAAGATCAAGTTTGCATAGTTTTCCCTCAGTAGGAATAAATGTTTCAGCCATCTCTTTGTAGCTACAGAATCCAATTCATCTGAAGGATGATCCTAAACCATTTTCTTTCTTTTCTGCATCATTCTTGAGCTCAAAAGTTTCATCCTGAATTTTGGAGAAAATGAAATACTTATTATCTGTAATTGAAGTAAATAGATGTTCTTCCTATTGAGAAACTTTTTTTTTTCTTGGCTACACATGTCCGATTCCAGGCATCTTCTTCAGCATGCCTCCACTTCCACTTCCTCAGGAAGATTTCTTCTGTAATTGCATTTTACTTGCAGTAGTCTCCGTAAAGAGTTTCCCCTATTCCCATGCATATGGCCAATATGCATGCAATAAAGACCCCACCATTAAAATGTTTAATCATGTCTCAATCAATGTAATACATGGAAAGAAAATTCACAGGTCATTGAAGGAAGCAGACATCCTCTCCTTGAGCTTCTCAGGTTTTCAGACTAGCCACTGTTATTCTTATTATTGAGATAGTATCTCTACCTACACTGATGTAGAAGATTAGGTATGTTTGACAATATTTTAATGATTTTTGACATAATAAAATAGTAGAAAAATTATTGTAAAACAATATCTTTTAATAAGTCATACAGGTACATGAACTAGTTTATATTACAGAAATCATTGGTAATTATGGAAAATTTAGAAAAAATAATTAAATAGTTTCCTGGGAGAAATGTACATAATTTATGTGCATCTGTCCCTCTTCTCATTCCCCATTCCCATGTGTCTCTCTGTTTGTAGTAAGAAGTTTCTGGCCTACCTAGTCCCCAATCCAGATCTGCCCACCATTGCTTACCTGGACCAACTAGCAATCCCAACGTTCCAAAGAAACACATAGATGTTTATATTAATTTCATCATGCTTGGCCTATGTCTCAGACATATTGTTAACTAGCTCTTCCATCTTAATTCAATCTATTTCCATTAATGTGTCCTGCCACATGGCCTGTGGCTCACTGTGTTACCTTACATGTTGAATCTAGGGTGACTGGATCATATCTCTGTCTGACTCTGCCCTCCTTTTCCTACCTATGCTCTGATTTCCCACCTACTTCTATGGTGCCTGCCATAGCCAAAATAGTCCCTTTATTACACAGCATACCGAAAGACATTTCCACATCATTTATTTCTCTGTGTCTATCTTTCTGCCTCTGTCTCTGTGTGGGTCTCTATCTCTCTTTCTCTCTTATCTCTCCAACAAGGAGAAAAGAAGATATCCACTGCCAATTCCCTCTGCATCATTTAAAACCAGAGACAGTAATCTCCCCAAGAAAGACACTCGGTAATTTAGAGTGATCTCTCCTTCTCTGATTTTGACAATTATATATGGAACATTTTTTTTAACTTTATTATGAAGAAGGACGATATTTGTCATTCTGAGTGGACATCAGAGGAGCAAGGGAACCAGGGCTCTGTAGCAGGATAGTGACTGAACGCAGGTGTATAGCTGAGTACCAGGCACATGTCTATATAGTCTTTGCTGATCAAGTAATAAAAATCCAGAATCAACTGCATAATTATATATGTGAAAATGTCTTGGGCAAGTGGATTTGGAGTATCCTTTGACTAAGAGGACACGTGTAGTAGCAGAACCTATGGACCTCAGGCTTAACCGAAGCTGTTTATTAATTGTAAAACCTTCATTTTACCCCCTACTGTTTGAAAAGTCTCACTGACTTTTCTTGTTTATAGTTTTTATTCATACATATTTTATGTTAAATAAGGAAAGAGAAAATACAGAAGGAAAATTAGGTAAGAGAAATGAACAAAAGAATAAAAGGGATGGCTGAAAAAAAAGAAATTAGAATAACAAAATGTACACACATTGTGTATCATAAAAACCAAACATTCCCATCATTATTCCTTGATAAAAGAGGATTCTCTAAGAAGGTACATGAACCCATTCCACAATGACCTATCCCAGGGAAAATATGTGCATCACTCTGGTTCCAGTCCTTCTTCCTCTTTCAATGGATTGAGACATCATTGAAATGGCATTTTTGTAAAGTTTGGGGGAATTAATTAGGCACAGAATTGTCTCATATTTAATGGCCATCAGTGAACTACCCTGTCCTGGATTTTCATTCAAGCTTAGAATGACAATCCTTGGACCCTTCTTACATTTTCTTGGATATTTACCCTGTAGCCTATTCCCTGTGTACCATGGATAACTGTTCATTGATCAAGATTAAAGAGACATGGTAGACAATGGAGGCTGCCAGTATGCACCTTATGAAAAATGGCACAATAATGCTCTTTGGTACAAAATGAATTGGTGTCAGTTCATTGTTAGACTTTGAGGAAAGATTAAATTATGCTGCTTCCATAAATAAAATAACTCTCACTTCTTTCCAATGACCTAAAATATTGATTTCAGTGTACAACTGCAGCTGCTTTAGCTAGGTCCTCCATGATCCAAAATTAGGCTTTGCCAAACAACAACAACAACAAAAAAGTCTTGTCAAAGCAGCATTACCCTTATTACACCCATGGAATATGAGTCTCCATCACTCTCCCATATGCGATCTGTCATCTCCACTACTTAGTTATCAGAACACATACACCTAAACTCTGTTACCACTTGACACACCTTTACTTGTCTTGAATTTTTCTGTACATTATTTCATCTCTGAATTCCTGCCCCTTTATCTTCAATTTGACACCCTTATTTATGTGGAAGATTTATCTACATAAGTATGTTGAACCATCCCTGCATTTCTGGAATGAAGCTGACTTAATCATAGGGAATAATGTTTTTTATATACTCATGAGATCAGAATAAATGTATTTTATGGAGAATTTTTCATTTTTAATCCTTTTTTTCTTCTTTATTTATTTTGTATTTATCAAAAAAACAGTAAAATGAATTTAAAATGCTGATAAGTTAACAATAACTATAAAGAAGATAAAAATCATAAGCATGACTTATCAAGGGTGATAATGCAAATAAGATTGCTTCACATATATTTACTTTGTGTTCAGCTTTCCCTCTGAATTTTTTTTCCATCCCTGTATATCCTTATTCAAGGTCCCTTCCCCCTCCCACCACATCAGGTCATTTTTCTTCTCTGCAACTCCCCATCCTCTCCCTGGGCAGGGAGCAGACAGTCCTATGGTCCCACTGACCCAGTAATACTTGGATCAGTCTTCACTCCTGGCCAAATCCAGTTTTGTCCCCCCTCCCTCAAGAGTGAGTCAGGTGTTCCTATAGTTGGGGTGGGGTCCCAAGGGTCAGTCCAGGGTGTTTCTGATCCCAAGTTGTTCAGTGGTTGTGGTTTGCAGCTTGGGCATGCTTGGCTTTTTTTCTTGTTTGTTTGTTTAGAGACCACTAATGAGTGAGTACATCCCCTGCTTATCTTTCTGAGATTGTGATACCTGGCTCAGGAGGATATTCTCCAAATCCATCCATTTGCCTGCGAATTTTAGGATATCGTTTTTTCTTACTGCTGAGTAGTATTCCATTGTGTAGATGTACCACAGTTTGTTAATCCATTCTTCAGTTGAGGGTCATCTTCATCTATATTCTTAAAGAATATTGTTCTATGATTCTTATACTCTGTATAATTTTGTTATCAGCATAGTAGAGAATACATAAAATTAGTTTGGAGACATTCCTTCTGTTTCTATTTTATAGAATGATTTGAACCACTACTACTATATTAGGGTCCATATGTCATTTTATTTAGAATGGTGTTTCTTTTACAAAATTGATGTCCTTGGATTTAGTACATAACTACATAGAATTACAATATTCTCTCATTTGATTGTCCCTTTGAACAATATGCAGTGTCTTTCTATAACTCTTCCTATTAATTTGAATTAAAGGTTTATTTTTATAAGAAATTAAAATGATTGATTATTAGATATATTTTCTTGGAATAAATTTTCCCATTCTTTTTCCTAAAATGATAGCTGTCCTTAATAGTAAGGTGTGTTTCTTGAAAGCAACAGAAAAAGAAATGGATCTTATTTTCTAATCCAGTATGTTCATTTCTGTCTTTTTATTGAAGTATTGAGACCATTAATACTCAAAGTTATCAATTTCTGTTATGTTGTTGTGGGAGCATGCATTCACCTTTTTAATAAATGTTTGGAGATTATTTATTCCAATAAATAATCTTGGGTATATTTAACCTTGTCAATTCCAATTGTGAATGAGTTCATGGCTAGAAGCTCAATACCCTCACATCCCAAAGCTAGAATAGAAACAGAAGTGGCATTGTGTATATCAAGAATTAGAAAAATAAATTCAAGCATTAATTATTCCAGATTGTATTACACTTATACTTATTGAATTTTTTAATTCATAGCAACAGATGAATTCATATACACATATAGACATAAAGGGTTGAAAGGATCAAACATATTCAGCTGTAATGCTTTCCCCTGTATTTAATACTAAATCCTGAGGAATGAATACTTTCCATAGGATCATCAATATAAAGCTGATAAGAAGAGATTTGGCAGGTATTTGGCATTCTGTATGTACTGTAATAGATAGTCAACCTAGTCCAATCAGCACTGTGCCATAGACTTGTACTCTAATAGAGACCAAGCCAGAAAGACTATTAAGCTTTGTCTTAGCATGGGTTTTGTAAAACACTTCCTGTTCCAGGCAAGTGATCCAACTCTAACAGTCAAACCTCTGTCAAATTCTATTTTTAAAAAATGAAGAGAAAAAAAATCACAAACAAACAAACATACAAAAAAACCTTCATGATTGAGCTGACAAAATGATGTATATCATGAATAATAAATTTCTCAAGGGCTTTGGCTGATGTTATTTACTAGACAACTATAATTTGTAATGTTTACTTAAATACTGGCTCTCAAGAAAAATGCTTAGAAACCGTTAGCATCCTGTCCCTGGGCAGTTTGCATCTAAAATTAATATCGCTTAAATGTATTGCATTGAAGTAAGTGTTTGTATTTCCACCTGTCTTCCATCTAGTCCACTAGTATCTGCCATGCCAACAGTCAAAAGGGGTCTCTAATGTGGGGTAAACCATAGTAGATAATGCAACCATATCCCAGTTCCTGGATTCAGGGAGGATCTGACAGAAATCATTGTCTGATAGAAAACGGGATTTTCACTATGACTTCAAGATAAAAACATGACACATTTTATTTATAAGCAAGGAAGTCCCTGTTGAAATACATTTGTTAACCTCTAGAATCTTTTTTTTTTTTTTGATTAAAAAAACTTTATGTACTTTGGTTGCTTTAGCATTTAAAAATGAATTAAGTGCTATTAAACCCATTTTAGGTAGTTTCATCAGTACTGCCTAAGGGATATAAAGCAAGGAGCTTTCTCTGGCAGACATCCAGATACTAATGGTGTTAAAATGTCTTCTTATTGCATTTTAGCCAGTAGTTAGGTCAAGTAGACAAACATATTTTAGAATATGTTTAAATAAGCACTCCATTTCGTATTGCTTTTCAACCCCTATGTTTTCTTATAGAAGGTGACATAGTCACAGGTGAAGTGGACTTTATAACTGGACAAAGTGCAATTTTTTTAGTTAAACTCCAAAGACCTACGACAAATGGCAATATTAATGATCAAGATAAAGAAGGCGGGGAAACTTACAGATAGCTGAATGGAGCAGAGCTGAGAGAAGGTTAGAGAACCCTCACTAGATAGAACCACAGGCTTCAAGGTGAAATGTGTTCCTGAACACTGGATTGTGTTTGTTCTGCAGAAGTGAACAAAAAAAATTATCACTGATTGTACACGTAAATTTGAGTCTATGAAGCAAATGAGTCTCGAACCTCATTTACAGCTACCCTAATTTTGGCAGCAAACAATTTCACTAAAGCAACTTAACAAGGAAGTAGAATTTTAATTGTAAGCTTATAACTTTAAGTAAAATTGATATAAATACTATTGCATGGGGTAAAATTCTTTTTAAAGATTCAATGAAAGAAGTACATAGGGAAATGTTTCTATTTTACAAGTTGTGAGTAAAAAGGTCCAGACTGTATAAAAAGGGAGCATGTTGGCAAAGGAGTAGAATAGAAAAATACATGCCTCAGTGCACATAAACTATGCCCATAAAAGCAGCCATAGTCATGTAATGGAATACAAAGGCAGGAAAATTAAGATTCTAGTTTGATTTTTTTAAGGGTCAATTAGTTAAACAAGGTAAAAGGTAACGTGAAATAACAATTTCAAAGGACTAGGGATGTTGCTCAGACAGAGACTTATCTAGTATGTGCATAATTCCAGATTTGATTGAATATCTAGCCTTGCAAACAACAACAAAAAGGTATGAAATTTCTTCTCTGAAACTACATTATGTATCTATCACTATAATGGGAGAAAGAGTTGACACACAATAAGGGCTTGTAAAGCTTAGATCATGGTAGGATGAGAAGAAGAATAACTAATAGGTAGAAAGGCAAGTGGGATGCTGTCAATGCAATAGCCAGCATAGAGTCAGTGGTAACCATGGGAATTGGACAGCAATAGAAGTGAGTATCCTATGGTGTGCACTTTTACATTGACATAGTATGAGTCATAAACACTTGAATTTAGTTACCACATTATCAAAAGAAAAATTTACAAATGTTGACAGTTGATAGTTCATCAAAATCTACTCGACTGTCTTTTAATCACCCACTAGTAATCCAAATATTTACCATAGATATCACTTAGACATTAAATCTAGAAGTTGTTACTCAGTTCAGAAGCAGGCATTTCCAGATGCAATCCACATACTGGGTTGCACTGCTATTTGAAATGCTACTCTTTCACAATATGCAGAACATTCATGTGCGCAGTAGCACATCTTGCTCTTTGTCATTTGAGCATGGTACATCACTTCTGTCATGCTTAAATCTCATGCTTTCCTGGACTTTCGCCTTCTGCTGCTTCTGACAGCTGATTTTCTAGGCCTGCCTTGTCCCACGGCTCTGAAATTTACTGCCGTTCACTTTTTGTCTTTCATTTTTCCTGAAATAATAGTGTCCTCTGACCACACCTTAAGTTTTTCTTATTCCATGGACTTTCTAAAGACTGATAGCCAATTTCCAGTGTTTGTGATATCTTTATCAACTTTATAAAATAAGAAATAATATGCCATATTAATGCATGTGAATAATTGTCTTTACACTATATTTTTTCTCCCATAATCTTTTCATATATATTAGTTGTGACTAACATATTTTCATTAAAATATTAAACTCTTACCTTCACTGCACAGAAGCCATGTTTACACATATTTACGGGAGGTTCTCAATGATTCAGTTCACTTGTATATGTGTAGACTTCAGTTGCACTGTATGTTCATTGCTATATATTTTCCTAGTATACTAGGACTCACAACTATATGCTGGGAGCTAAAGTCAACTTAGCCATATTTTATAAGTTAGCTTCTACAGCTAGCCAGCAGCCTAGATAGAGAAATAAGAAATACCAGAGACTACACACCCTTATTGTTAAACTAAACCATGACTTCAGGCTTTCTCTTGGATCTCCGATCAGAAAGGTGACCTGATCTGAGACCCAGACCCTCAACTGATAACAGATAGATTTCCATATCAATTCTACCCTGTCTGTTACTTCCCCTCACATTCTTTTGAACATCCCACCCCTTTCCTCCCAGCTACCTGCACGGCAGAGATTCTGTATAAATATTGGCTGTAATAATAAAGCTGAGGAGGACTTGAACAGAGAGATTTGTCTTGTCCTTCGGTTCCTTTGTGTTCCTGCCTTCCATTTGCTTCCTTCTCATGCTGAAGACCCTGCAGGCTGGGGGAAACTATATAACTTTATAAGTCACTTTATAAAAGGTACAAATATAGCACATTTGTAAAATAAAACTAGATGTTCAAAACTGAAAAGGAAACACAATTTTTAAAGCAAGTAAAAACAAAAAAAATGGGTCGTTGCTGTGTGGATATCTATTCCTGAAAGCTGGGTCAACAGACATGACCTTCACCTTCACAAAGCAGGCCCAGCCTCATTTCAGCTGCACTCACTGGGGAACATGGATATTGCATAGCTTAATTCTCTAGGAGAAGTAGCAAGTTCAGTGTCCTCAGAACTCATTTCTTCCCCATTACGGTAATATTCAATTGGACTAAATTACCCCATAACAGCACCTGATCAAGCAGCCACTGGATCTAGCTTCATTTCCTTTAAGGTTAGTAGAGTCACAGCTCAGACTTCTTAAGAGCTGTCATCATCAAAGTCTCCTCTTTCCTTTATTAACTTCTTTACCGAGAAAGCATTGACAACTGGCAGGAGAGGTGGAGAGTCACCATGGAAGAAATGACTCCTGGCTATCCCTGCTACCTTGGAAAGGTCAGAGAGACGAGGATGTAAAGAACTTTTTTCTTTTAAGTCACTTAATCTTCAAAGAAAAATTGAAACCATATTTAAAATACTAAACTTGTAAGAAAAATAAAATGAAAATTTTCTTTTTGGATAATTATTTTTCTAAATTAATAAGGAAGCAGGCATAGTATTAGTTCTTGTGCTCAGAATATTTTATCATGGCACTTATTTCCTTTTAGTTTAATTTTTATATGTGCATGTTGGCCCCTGAGGAGACCAGAAGAGAATATTGGTTTCCATAGAATTGAAGTGGCAAACAGTTGTGAGCTACTATATAGCTGTGAGGAAAGAAATCTAGGTTCTCTGCAAGAGCAGAAAGTGCTCTCAAAGGCTGAGCCATTTCCTTGGTCAGAACTTTCTCCTTTTTCCAAAGAAAATCCAGAGGATGGCCTAAAGGACATGACAAGAATTGCTGTGCTATGTGTAGGATATTGATATCTAGAACCTAATATAAAACTTTGTTCATTTCCCAGATCACAGATCTGTATTAAAGGACAGAATGTAGGGGTAGTGATGATGTCACAGAGGATGGGATTCAGGGGTTTTTGAGCCACAGCAATGAGGCTTAGGCTATAATCACTCTCCACTGATAATAGATTTGAGACTGCCCTGGTAGCCAAGGCAGCTCTGGTAGTATGTATAGAAAGTCAAGGAATTCTGTGACCTTCGCAAGTAACAGGATAGAATTAACAAAGATAGATTTGGTGATTCCTTTACAGTCAGAAGAATCTGGTGAGTGTGAAATGTCAGAAGGAAAGCAAAGGCAGGATAATTTGAAAACATTTCTAACAGTGTGGTGATGAATGGACAGGTCCTAAGACATAGTAATACAGATCTGAGAAAAAGTTCAACTTGGTTTTTTTTATATTGTCTACAAAAATCATGAATGTTATATTTTTCATAGAACCTCAAAATATTTACAAAATCATAACCAATTCCTTTTTCATAATGATAATGCATACCTGCAAATTAACCAGGCAAGTTGGTCATGAAAAACAGATCTGTACCTCTGTAGGAGAAATTTCTTTTCTAGAAAAAGGATAATAAACAATCACAAATGTGATGTGTACAAAAATGAAAAGTTATTATTTAAGACTGCAGATGAAATTTCTGCATATATACAGTTACTAAGAGTTTATTTCGCATATGGAATATGGAAAAGAATAATTCTGAAGGCATTATCCCAGAGACTCTGATGAGCCATCTTCCAGAGCTTTGTTTTTGGATGGTAAATAACCCATAGACACCCCCTATTAGTGCTTAAATGTTAGATTTTGCAGGGTAGACAGATTTTAGGTATGACACTGCTTGATAATATTGCCACAGAAGTAGAGAACTGAGGGTTCCTTGAGATGAAAAAGGTAACATAGTATGCTACAATGAAAAGCTCAAAGCTGGAATTGCTCAGTGCTGAAGATATTCCCAGCCACACTCATGGCAGTGATTATACTCTCATATATCTAAGGCAAAGGGAACAGGATGCAATACTTTCTCCTCTGTATGGAATGTGACAGTGTACAGACTCACAAGCAGAATTTACACAGGACTGTGGACAGTTCATGTTCAAAGATAGAAAGAAATGCCATAAATGCACAACAGCCAATGTGGAGTCCCTCTGAAACAAATTGTGTTACTGTGTATTTTCTCTTATTAGCTACTTATAACTTTATATATGGACCTTAGGGCTTGAGGGTTAGAGAATATTAAAAGGGAAAAATAATGATTGCTTGGACTTGGCTCACTATACCTTCAAAGAAAAGAAAACTCCTGAAATTAAATCTACCAGTTAAATAGAAAGACATTTATTTAAGGAAAAAATACAACTCTCAAATTTTTGAAGTGCCCCAGGGCTCATTCCTTGGATCTTTTTTCGCCTCTCCATAGGTAATCTCATCTATTCCCATGGCCTCAAATTCATCTATATGATAATGACTCCCAAACTGTATCTCTAGCCTTGACCTCTTCTCCCATCTCCAGGAGAGTATCTCTAAGGGATGTCTAATATGCATCTCATATTTATCAAGCTCAAAACAGAACTCTTCATTATGTTCCACACCCTTTCTTGCAGTCTCCTTTCTTCTTGGCTTGTCCATGTCCGGTAGTTAATTCTTCCAGCAGACAGCCATTTCCTCAGCTGAAAACAAAGAGACTTCCTTCATTCTCTCCCTCTCCTGTGATATGAAATTTCTCAGGAACACCACACCTGCTGACTTGACTGCAACATCATATTCTAGAATGTTCTTGTGATCCTTTCCCTATCCTTTCAGGGCTCCTCCACGTTTTTGTTGCTCTCTGCTACAATCTGATATCCCTGCTCTCTTGGTCTGTTCCCTCACACAGAAGATCAACTAGTCTCTTTAAAATGCAAATCAGCTCCAGTCCTTCCTGTAGCTTCTAAATGTACCAACTAACATCATTCTAGCCTACTCAAAGACAATCTGTATGACTAGCCCCTCAACAGCATATTTCCAACACAAGCACCACACCAACCTCTCTTCTTGTTCTAGAATAAGCAGATCTAATTCCCACCTAAGGGTTTATAATCATTAAAATTTTATCAGCCAGTTTTCATTTTTTCTTTTTCTCTTTGATTGCTTTATTTGTTTATTTGTTTGTTTTATAAATACATGTTTTACTTGTACAGCTCTGAGTGTCCTGGGAATCACTCCGTATAACTGGTTGACTTTGAACTGATAGAGATTCATCTGCTTCTGCCTCCCAAGTGCTGGGATTAAAGGCTTATGTCACCACTGCTGACTCCTCTTATTTTTTAATGTGTGTTGCTGCCAATTGAAGTTTAGGAATTTTGTATGATTCTATGCATATTCTCCTCAGTGAGTCAGAGTTTCAATTGAACAAAGCCATCACATGCTACCTTCACTTCTGTGTGTCCAGTGCCTGTAAAACCTGTGTAAAGGAATGACCTTCAGAGAGTCTGTGCTGCCTCTGTAATGACAGGCACTACAATGTTGGAGCAATTAGCTTATTTGTAAATTGATGACTGAGTCACCAATGCAGTCATCTGCAGACCTTGAAGAATTAGTGCTGTGTGGACAGGCAATCTGTCTCAGTGTAGTAATCTACTTCTGATACGAATAACTGGACGACAGGAAAGTAAAGATGAGCCAAAAGGAGAACCCAGTCACTACCTTTCACCTGCGAGCAAATAGATGACATTGCTACTAGGTCACAGGTATCTTGTTTGTGACATTATAGCCCAAAGTATTACTTTCAAAGTATTTTATAAAAGAAAGAAGCTGGGTAAGTTAGTTCTCACCTGTAATCTGCATATCTATGACTGGGAAGCAGTAGGACAGCTGTGAATCTGAGGTCACAAAATGGCTCTCAGCTATATAGGAGATCCCAGGTCTCTCAGAGCTAAAGTGTAAGACAGAGTTTTAAGAAGAAGTTTCTGTTCAATATACAGAAATAGGCTAGTTCAGTTTTCTGATATAAGTGAGCTTTGTATTAAAATAGCTGGCTATGTAAATAATTTTCAAACTGACACCATATTTTAACATCATGTGGAAAAAGCAGTCATGATTCAGGTCTTTGCTTAATTCTGCTTCTACTTCTCAATGGTGTTGACTTATTAGAAGAACATAACTTTTCTAAAAGCCAGTTCCCTCTTATTAAACTTAATATAAAAATATCAAAATCAAAAGAATGTGGGAAAGCTTCTCCTCATACATGAGAAGTGGATTATAATCAGTGATCTTATCTAGTTCTTTCCTGATGGCCATTATGTACACCTCTATTTGAATGTGAAAACATTTTTTTTGAAATAATGATTAATGACATTATTCCAATAGAGCTTTTAAATTAGTGTCAAAATAAAACCATCACAAAGGAATAGGTTATATTCATTTGTTTTTCCTTTTGCTAAGGAATCTTTAGAGCTACCCTCCTTAATACTGCCTTGCCACACAGGGTGGATGCCATGGTGAGAAAAATTCAAACTAGTATAAAAGTAATGGAGGAAAAGACTTGTGTACTTATTTCATTTCCACAAGGACCAGAGGAGAGATAAAAATCATATATAGGCACAGAGCTCCTTATCTGGAAAAAATCCCATTGTCTTTTGTCCCATGAGGAGGAAAGCTTTCTCAAAATTGATGGCTGTTCTTGCCTTGTAATTTCTTCTCTCAAGGGATTCAACTCCTTCCAACCTACTCCACATATCACATTTGCATGTTTTTTCTCACTTTACCTACAGTTCTGCCTTTTTATACCTATGTTTAAAATAATTTAAAAAATTTTAAACTTTCTCTTCAACCTCAGAATATGGGATATAATATATATACATATATATATATATAATAAATGGATACAAAGTAAGTCATATCCAATATATTCCAACAATCTGAATTAGAAGGCACAGCTAGTTATTGACAAATTACTTGTGAAAATCAAGTTTTAATAATCCTTTTAGGTCACCACACCTAGAGTATGGCTACTCCTAAGTTTACTGGACTAGATAAAACAAACAGCCAATGATCGTGACCTCAAATTATTGGGATTTGGCAGCCATTGTCCAAAAGTACTGCAAGCCCCATTGTGGGCTTTTATTGTTGAGATATATAAACTAGGTTTAGACCTGTTTCTACATCTGTCATTCATTCATTCATTCATTCATTTTCCCCTCTCTCTACATCTTCACACCCCCATCTCTTCTTTGCTGTAGTATATTTTCTTATAATCAGAATAATGTAGAGCAGTACCCTGCCCTTGGAAATAGAAACTGTAAGCCAGGACTCTGAGAAGTTTAAGATGTTATAGGGCAGGGAAGGGAACCTTTGGGATAGAAGAGTTCATCTGCAGGTCTGTTCTGTAGTTTCAAAGTGGTACAAACCAACAGAAGTTGGTATGTTCCTCTTATCAAAAGTTTTCCCATTCTAAGAGTTCAAAATATGTTATCAATCAAGTCACCACTCCTATCCCATGATTCTCAGTCCACTTGAGGCTATTTGAGTTAATAACCCTAATTCAATACTCCTAGGGCATGTTAAAAAGTGGAGATGGGAAGTTGATACATTCTCTTATTAGTTGTGTTTTTGTTGGAGGGCCATGATGGATGGGGAGCTAGGCTCTGGTCCCAATATCCATTTCTTCAGGTTGACTTCATGTAGCAGGAAAAGAGATTTAACTTGGTCACCAGCTGTGGCTTTTGTGACTGATGTTAGGAATTCCTGAATAAACTTTTGAAAACAGTTCATTAGACAGGATCTTATAAGGAGAGACTGTAGAATGGGGGACCCAGTAGGGCCCTAGCTAGAGTAGCCATTCTCCTAACATGGATCTAATGACAGCAATGATTTGATCCAGGAAGAACATTTACAAAATTACAAAAACATTTACAAGTTACCAGGAGTAGTGACACAGGCCTTTAATCTCAGCACTCCAAATGGAAGCAGGTGGATGTCTATGAGTTCAAGGCTAGCTTGGTCTAAAAAGCAAGTTCCAGGAAAGCACAGGCTTTTATCCAATAAAGCTTTGTCTCACAAAACCTGTCTCTCTCACTCTCTCTCTCTCTCTCTCTCTCTCTCTCTCTCTCTCTCTCACACACACACACACACACACACACACATGCAAATGAAATAAAGATCAGGTTAAAATGCAAATATGTGGCTAATTAAAAAGGAAGGTGGATTAAGGAGAGAAGGCTGAGTGGGACATAGCATTGTTTCTGAAAGGAGGCATATATACCATCCTTAGCAAGAAACAGGTCTAATTATCCTTAAATTATAGTAACCAAAGAATGGAGCTGTCCCTAAAGCTGCTAAGATGATCTGAATAATATTTAAGATTTCCTGAGAGCTTAGGGTAAATCTAGAGATTAAGGCAGAGGGGCACTCAGACCAGCTATTTTAGTTAAAAGGTCCCCGTACAAAAAATACCAAAAGTGAAGAAAGGCTCCTGCCTGGTGCTTTGTTCACTGCACTGTTCAGAAGATCTTCATATATTGGGCTCAATTCTGCTGCTCAATGATTTTTACTAAGGTGTGAGAAACCCTACTTGAAACTTTAAAAAGTCAGATTAATCTCTTCTCTCTGTGGGAAAATGTCAGGCCTGTTTCCTTTTCTTCTTCAGTTTAAACTTTCAATCCTTTCAACAATGACACGTCCCACAAGTCCTGCACTTTACCATCTGGTTGCTCTTCTATCTGTGCACATGCATTTATCACTGTCCATTCATAAAATCCACCAGTCACAATTGCACATGGTGGAGTGTGCTTGTAATTTTAGCAGTTTCGAAAATAAGGAGAGTGATTGCCTAAAGTTAAAGGACAGCCTCAGTTTCATCTATCCCAGAATTACAGTCACAAAACTAGATTATATTTATGTATGTTTATATGTACACTATATATAGTACACATACACATATATATTATATGCATATACAATATATATTGTAATTGTAAGTCAATATTGATATTATAATTTATATGCTGATGATATTAGTTTTTTTTGTCAGCATGGGACTATCCTATGCCACTATCAAATTCAGTCCCAAAGTCACTGTTTTAATATCAGCAACATGTATATTGAACTGGACAGTTTATAGCAACATTTGTACTCATGCGTAGACAGGAAGAAATGCACTAACCAACATACAAATAAATCTATAGATGATTGATTGATAGATAGATGATAGGTTGATAGATTTAAAGTAGATAGGATATTGTGGAAAAAAAAGTGTATCTCTGCCTTATTTATTCATTTAGAGTTTCACATTAAATAGACCTAAACTAATCTCTGCACTATTACAATTATGGAAGTCAAGGGTTTGGAGTTGAAATGACCAATAAAATGAATAATAACACTCTGTATCACCCTAGAAGCATTTTGCTTTGTTTTGGTGCATGTTTCATTGAATATATGTAAGAGAACACATAAAGATTTTGTGGACAGGAAACACCAGGACTAAATCCCCAGGATCAGGAAGGTATTTTAAAAAATAGTCCAGAAGGAGAGAATGATGCTTGAGGTAATAGAAGAAAGTATGCTTTTGAGACTTTTTCTGATGTGACTTGACACATTTTGCCTATGTAAACCCTTATATCATGGATAACAATACAACTAATTTAGTTCTAGAGTCTCTTATTGCCTAACCAGGTAAAGTTGTGTTTACTTGAACTGAATAGAAATCACTTACTGTCCATCCTCACAACTGCATATTACCTATAGTTTTGGCAGCAGCCTTGTTTCTTAGCATCAAATGAACACAGAAGGAAAAGTCTAGACATTCCTTACATTGAAAACTATCAATGTGTTGTTTTCTAGATACGGTTGATGTAACATTTTGAATAAACTCCAATTTCTCTTTTATGTTCAAATACACATAATTTTGTGTGTGTGTGTGTGTGTGTGTGTGTGTGTGTGTGTGTGTGTGTGTGAATACAATCAGTAAAGCAGTTTTCTCTTTTATAGCCTTATAGGTATAAAACTGTTCCCATAAAATTTTCAGAAAATTATATATTTGATTTAAATAATCAGATAAAGCCAGGTTGGTTTTGTGTCTACATTTTTAAAAATCATTTAAATACCATTTTTTTTCTACTTGCCATTTCACAGTTATCCCACATTTCCAAGTTCAGTCTAGTGATCTTTGGAATAAAATTCAAAAAATATTCATTAGATGTATTTGTCAAAGAACTTTACACTGTCTTAAAAAATGCAACATTGCAAATATCTACATTACCAAACAAGAGGGTAAGGTTATAATATTAATATTAATGTCTGTATTAAGATAACAAGTTATGAATCATGGACAACAAGCTGATTCAAAGATACTATGATCTTAAATATGGAATGTTTTCATGATAGAAGAGTAGATTTTTATTTTTGTTATTGTTTACTTTATCCTTGTCTAAGATACCTACAAAGAAAGAAGTCTGTGACTTAGATGTGACCACTAAAATTTCCAGAAGAGGAAATGTGGCTGATAAAACTGAAGACAGTTTTCTTAAATTTTGCTATTTTTCAAAATGAACATAGAAACAACTACTCTGAAGCCAAGAAGCAAGGCTCCAAGGCAGTGATGGTGATGGCCATGGGTAATGAGGCTTTCAGAAATTCTAAGTATGCTGGTTGATTTAGTGCAGTGATTTAAATTCTTTGTATGCAGTGATATGTTCTACACTAGATCATCATCTATTGGGAACACAGGATATCTAGGTAATGACAAAAAAATCTATGAGGCTCATCTTAAAAGAGAACTTACTATTTCTCCAACTGTGGAGAATCAATGATATCTTTTGAACTCCATGGGAATCCACATACATGTGCACATGAAGAGACATAAACATAAATAAAAATAAATTCAGAAAATAATGGAGAGAATTAAGAAAAATCTTCCTAATATCAAGTTCAAAGAAAATATATGCTTCAACTTGTGATCATTTTTTATTAATCAAACTATCCTCTTATTATTCCAAAGCACAATTGTTCCTTCAGGAAAAAAATCCTCAAAAACTTCATGAAAGCATAAAATTGTATTCTCTATAATATTTAATTTTACATCTAAATACTTAAGAAACATGTGTTTTGTTTGTTTGTGTTGGTGCATAAGATGTAACTTTATGGAGCAGGATTTACTAATAATACCTCCTACACCTCAAGTCTTGATAAGTTTATAGATTTACTTTGTACTGGTTCTCTCTCTCTCTCTCTCTCTCTCTCTCTCTCTCTCTCTCTCTCTCTCTTTCTCTCTCTCTCAGTGTGTGTGTATGTGTGTGATAACATTGATTTCCTCTTTTTTCCCTTTTTCTTCTTTAATATTCAAATATGTGTCTCTCTAGAAAAAAAATTAAAAATTTCAACCACATCACAGTGTCATGGACATCAACAGAAGTTTTTGTCTTTTGTAACAATTTCAGTTTGGCATTGTTTAATCTTCTGGATTACAAACTGAAAGATAGAAACTGGTTGGCCATTGTGACTAGAAAATTTACAGCATTAGTAAATTCCAAAGATTCTTTCTGAGCATGGTAAGCCTTGTAATTGTTTCAATGTATTTTTATTTTCTTTTTGCCTCAAAAAATTCAAAATGAGATGTAAAGTGTTATTGTGAAGTATTATAAAGCTTAGACTTTAATTTGTCTATAATGCTGAGAGGTTGGACTTCTGGCAAGTGATCAGGATTAAATGTGGACAAAGAATGGAGGGGTGAACAATAGAAAGGAGATCTTTGAAGCCCTATCTTACTGGCGTGACATGATATAAAACTTTTGAATTCACAAAAACTGTGGTTGCCTTCCTGGAGCCTGCACAGGACTAAGATGGTAAACGTTTGGTCAAACTAAGGGGCCTAGTAAAGCTATTGTCTTCCATTATATAGCCAATGGTAATATACTCATGCTCCAATGACTAACTTGACACCTATGCCAACTTATATCATCCTAGTTAAAAATAGTGATTCACAAAAACAGCAAAGCAAGATCCAAACAAAACAACATTAAGTAGTATGATTATTTGAATGTCATTAGCAGTCATAGGATCATTGCTATGGCACTATTAGGTGACCTTGTTGGAGTAGGTATGATATTGTTGGATAAAGTGTGTCTCAGCTCGCTTCCTGATGCCTATGAATAAAGATGTAGAACTCTCAGCTTCTTCTCCAGTATCATGTTTGCCTGTACACTGCTATGTTTTGCTCCATAAAGATAATAGACTAAACTTCTGAGACTTTAGGGCAGCCACATAAAAACGTTTTTCTTTATAA
Source organism: Sigmodon hispidus (assembly GCA_004025045.1). NCBI lineage: Eukaryota > Metazoa > Chordata > Mammalia > Rodentia > Cricetidae > Sigmodon > Sigmodon hispidus. The sequence goes on from PVIH01010900.1 coordinate 24,912, forward strand.
GAGTTGCCATGATCTTTTCATAGCAATAATATCCTAACTAAGACAGAACTTGGTACCAGGAGTAGGATATTTTAGTGATAGCCCAGACTGTGTTTTTGTTTAAAGGATTATGAACATTGAGACTATGAATTAAAACAGCAGTTGAATGTTTTAAGTGGGACATAATGAGCTATCCTAGTAGGGATTTAAAAGGCAATGGTGCTGAGCCTTGCTCAAAAGATTTCAGAGGAAAAGAATTTAGTACGTTGCCTAGAGATCATTCTTACAATACTTTGATAAATAATGTGGCTGCTTTCCGCCCCCCCCCCCTTTCCAAAGAACTTGCATGAGGCTAAAGTGAAGAAATTTAGATTAATTTTATTGGCAGCAGAAATCTCAAACAGCCTAGTCATATGGTTATTAGTGTTAACTTTAACGCAGATTTAAAATAAAAAGAGCAAGCTAAGAAAGGAAAAATACAGGATCTACAATTTGAGTGGAAAAAAAAGCATCAGGAAGTAGAATGAAACTAAGGAGATAAACAGATTAAGAAATAAAAGGTGTGGTGACCTCAGGGCAAGATCCCAACAAAATACAGTTTCAGCTTGTGAAAAGAACTTTTAAAAAAGTTTAGAACTGAGTGTGGTGGCATACCTTTTAATATCAGCACTCAGAAGTCAGAGATTGGCGAATTTCTGATTTTTAGGCCATCCAAGTTTACAGAGTAAGATCCAGAACAGCCAAGTTAGAGCAATGAAGAAAACCATCCAAAATAGAAAGTTGGTAAAGATGGAACTGGATGAGGTGGCGGGGCAGGGGGGAGGGGCGTAGTCCCAGCCCAAACAAGCACAGAACTTGGCAGCTTTGGCCAGATGGATCTGGCATTAGAGTCAAGAATAAAAGAAATGATATAAACCTTCCCGGTGATTAAGAAAACCTGCTGAGGACAATGGTGTGGCAGGAGTGTCCTTCATGAAAACCAGATATTCTATTATATTAAGATGTGATGATATAATCTGGAGTGCCTTGGAGATACCAAAATGTGGGAGATGCCAAAACAATGGTATAAATTTCACGGAAGGCTGCTAGTATGGAGTAGAACCACCCCAATAGAAAAATGTGTGCTGTAGTCAATAAGATACAGAAAGTTAGAGATCTGAAAGGCATTTCGATATGCAGACATGGAAATGCAGAATTTGTAGTTAGTCGGTATTGTTTGGTCTTCTTTTGGTTCAGTATTGTTTCACTGTCTTCCCTTTCCTCCGTTTTGAAACGTCAATGTATATCCTGTGCCATTATATATTGAAAGTTTGTCATTTGCTTTTCATTTTGATTTTATAGGGTATTACAGTTAAGATATTACTCTGAACCTCAGAAGAGAATTTGAACTTTGGACTTTTAAACAAGTTTGACACTGTTATTTACAATGGTGGCTTTTGAAGTTGAACTAAATTCATTTTGCATTGTGTTATGATTATAAGCCCATGACAATCAAGGCGTAGAATGAGATGGTTTGAATGTAATTCACACGCATAAGATCATCAGGGGTATCATTATAAGGAGGTGTGGCCTTGGTGAAGTAGGTTTGCCGTGGTTGGAGAAAAGATGTCTCAGATGGCATCCTGTTGCTTGCTGATTATGATGTAAAAATTTTAGCTCATTTCCCCAGTACTATGTCTAAGAGCACACTGCTATGTTTCCAAACATGAGGATATTAGACTAAGCATCTAAAAGTAAGCCAGCTCTAAATACATGTTTTCCTTTATAAGGGTTGCTGTGATCATGGTACCTCTTCACAACAATGACGAAATAACGACTAAAACAAGTAGTATGAGGACTTGGTGGAAAGAGGGAGTAGTAGGAAAAGCATAAGGCTAAGAGTTGAGGAGATGAGTATGATCCAAATGTGTTACATCCTTGTATTTAATTGTCAAATAATAGAAAAACAAAATGTGAAAAAGAAATCTTAGGGTGGAGGACATGACTTTTGAGAATTAGAAAGAGATCTTAATAGGTACCTAAGCCTGATGTCCTATCCTACCTTTGGCCTTTGCTAAATGTGGCCACCATTATCTGATATATTTAACCCTGCATTAGGACCATGAACCAGAATAATCATACCTGAGCTGTGAAATTATATTATCAATGAGGTGGAAGAATACAAAGATGGATTTATGGCATCCTTCTTATGTGGATACTATTAACTTTATACAAAACAACACTCTTGATACAAAACTTTGTCCAAATAAATGAAAACAGAAAGTTTGTGAGGTAAGATCTAGACAGACAATTTTGGGAAGCTTAAAACAAACAAAAACAAACAAAAAGCTATAGCAAAATGTCTGTGAAGGCAAGTTTATCTTTTGGAAATAGTCTTGATAATACATGTGGATATATGTGTATTTAGTGGGTTTCAAATATTTACTATGTATTATAGTCAATTGACCTGAATTTAATAACTTTATATAACAGGTTTTGATTACTATAACAACCACAAAAAACTCCACTAAACTTGCACATGTGGCATTTTTTGAGTAATGCCTGGTACATACAGAGGATGATGATGATAATGATAAACAAGGTGATGTTGATGATGGTGGTGGTGATGGTGGTAATAGTGAGAAGAGTTATAACAAAAATGCAAAAACTAGTTTGTGGTAAACATTAATTTACTGTGACCCTTAATTTGAATGCTCTTATAGTGGCTTTTGAATTCAAAAGCTACTTCTCATTTTTTAAAGTTCATTGTCCATAAGTCATAATATACTATTTTATAAAATTATATAAACCAGTTTCTAAGCTCACACTTTTGTCTGATATTTCAGAAATTCATCAGTGTTCTCTTCTTTCTTTGTATTCCTTTCTATATTCTTGACTAGGTTAGGCTTGGCTACTTGACACTTATCTTTGTAGTGCTCATGAGATTAAATGAAAAGGAAAGGAAAGCTGATCATGTAGACTAGAAAAACACCAGCTTAATAGAGATGCCTCACATCCAAGGCACATGTTGAGAAACTGAAAAAAAAAACCATGATGTGGATTATTATATTGAATCTGACCATGGACTGTTTCATTACCTTTGCTTCTCACATTTAGCTCCCTAAGAGTCTATAGTTATTTCATAACTTTCAAGATTTCTGTTCTGCTGCCATTTTTCCAGTCACCCAAGCATCCATTTCATATCAGGGATATTCCTTGACATCCCATGAATCTTTCAGAAGCACCTTTGCATCAATGTCTGTCCCAGATAATTGACCAGTTGTACTGGTGAGACTTAGAACCAGTACTCAGCATAATCTAAGTGCCCAAAACAAGTTGTGAAGTGATACAGCACAGGCCATTTTTATAGACGATGTGTTATTGTCTAGCAGGCAAAATATTCAAAAGCAGTGTGATGGACACACACAAAAGAAATTCTGAGTACTGTTTGTTAGATTGTGCATTTGCCTTTAAAAATAAAAGTAATAAATAATGGGTTAGGGCTTTGGTATGTATTAAACAGAAATTGCATATATATTAAAAACAAATATGTAACTGCTATATTCATGTTTCTTGCTAGGCAAAATAAATGAAAAGACTCAAGTCCTGTTAGATATGAGAGCCCAGTATTATTATAACTGAATATAAGTATCCCTATTTTTCATGTTGTCAGTCATAAAGACTGAAGAAGAACCATGGAAAATGAATAGAAAAGACATTCTGAATTACTCAGGAATTCAGGGAAGAAAACAAAGAATATAGTATAATTGTAGGATTACTGAATTACAAAAGTACAGAAATATTTTTGTATATGTGTGCATGTGTACACATTTTGTGTATTTGTGATTGTGTACATGTATATGTGTATTGTGCTTCTGAATATGTAGGTGCCACTGTGTGATTTTGTTGCTCTCACATAGTTCAGTAACACCAAGTATCTAAAGAATGAGAGAGTTGATTGATTAAAAGACAAAATGGAATTGGAAAAGATGTCATTCTGTCTTCTGGCACTTGAGGAGAATTTCTAAATAGTGTACTATGTATCATGTATCATGTGAAGAATCTCCAGCTACCGAGACGAAGGAAAGGAAGCAAGAAAGGGACTCAGAAAGGATAACTCTTAAGATGGAGACCAAAGCCTTAGATTCCACTATCTCTATTAGGTTTAATTCTTTTACATAACAATTTAATGGAACAAAATATCTACTGTAAAACTAAAAAAAAAAAAAAAAATCATGGTGGGAGGCCTGAGGAGACACACTCAGTACAGACAGTATGAAAGGAAACAATCTATAGACGAAGAAATGAAGTACCCAAGACCAAGAGTAAACGAAGCAATAGGAAGCATTAAGGTCTTCTTTAAGCTGAGTGCAGTGAATTTATTGACAACAGGCAAGGCTGAGTAAGAGCCACCAATGCTGTCTTGCTCTTTCCCTTTAAGGAGAATCACTTTCCTGCTGCAATTTTAAATATGTTTACACTTTTACCAGAAAAAGAAGACTCAGAGACTTTGCAACACTGAGGTTAAGGCTGGCAAGGCTGACTGTTTAAGGGAGAATGCAATGCTGACTACCAGGGTACACTGTCAAAATTGAGTACATTGAGAAACTGAAGGGTTTGGATGGGGGTTATTAACCCCACAGAAGAAATTATACGATGGTTCAGTATTATAATATGAGATTAGTGAGTGACTGGCAGGAAGAGCAAGATCTAGTTCTCAGGATTCACATATGATAAGGCCGTGGTTGGCAAAAGACAGTGACTTATCTTTCAGGAGTGGTGGAAAGCACCAACCAGCCTTTTGTTTATTTTTCTCGTTGGGTTCTACCTTGCTCTTCCCCTGTATCACAGTGTGTCAGTATCCAGTCCCATGAACAGCAGTAACATTAGAGGCAGTGAGTAAATTTTTCAGTGTGAATTTACCTCCATGTTATACAGACTGTAATTTCTTGAATCAGGAGAGTGTTTATCCAATTGTGGCCTGTTTGCTGAAACTTGAGATCAGGAAACACTGAAAGAGACACAACCACAGGCAAGAAAAAGGATGAAAGTCAGTAATCACTGTCCTGGAGCCTTTGGGGAGAGGTCTCTTCCATGATATACTGCTGGCAAAGTTATCCCTACGTGTACTTTAAGAGAAGGGATTTAGAAAATGGATCTTTTGCCTCTGAGTCAGTGACGTTGAGAATTCTCTGACTCACTCTGTAGGTCAGATCCCAGGCTAACAAGTGAGATTTTCGAATACTGCATACCCTCTCAGCAATTGTCTCTGCTTTCCCTTTGTACTCCTCCTTTTGGGGTCTAGCTATTAGTAAAAAAACAAAAACAAAAACAAAAAAACGTTTCTAGGGAGGAAGGTTTCAGAATCATGGGATTTTCAGGATATGGAGGCATTCAAAAGACATGGCTTGAAGTTAAAAGCTGCTGGCTTTTAAGCTGGAATAGAGCCTCCCATACACTTGTTTTCAAATAAGGTGTCTTGGATAGTAAAAACAAACAGCCTGAAAACAATGAGTGCAATGTGGTAAGGAAAGTCCTGCTCTGGGTCAAACCTGCAACCAGGGCTGTTGCTGCAACTTGCTTCCTTGCTCCTTTGTTCCCATCCTTGGTCCTAATGATCCTGATGTGTCCTGTGTACCCTGGATTTGGTGAGAAGATACCCGCAGTCAAGGTATCTTTAGGTCTGGGGTGCTCCGAATGGAATTTGCATTCACCCTCATAGCCTCAGGGTCCTCCCCCTAAACAATGTTTTCTCACAGGTTGCTGTTTTGTGTTCTCAAGCCTGGAGGACTTTGTCACCATCTGAAGTCGCTACTTTTACTAGCACAGTCTCCTGGAGACCGCACTCGCCTTTTTCCTAGCACATCTGCCCAGAGCTGACCTGGGAGGCCCCTCCAGCTGCAGTCCTGCGTCTGGTTCTTCTGCCTGACCTGCACTCCGGGGACGCGCCAGGCTGTTTTGGCCGCTGTATCCACTGGCAATCTGTTCAAGATAATAGACCTGAACATGTTGCTGAGAGCAGCCCCAGATTCGGCATCCTGCTGCCATCTAGGGACCAAATACAGTGTCCTCTGTGCTCTGGCTCCTGGGTATGCCACTCAGTCTGGGCGGTCCCCTACATCCTCTTTGGACCCAAGCTGGGCATCCGAGGCCCTTCCAGGATAGTCCCCTGCCTCAGTCAGCCTCCTTGGACTTCACTGACGTCATCCTGGCTGAGACTCACCAGACTGAAGCCGCAAAGAGGCAAACAGCACAGACAAAGGCAGTGAGAAGCAAGACTCAGAGCCAGGGAGACGGAAGCAAAACCTGCAAGAACAGACACAAAGAAGAAAGGCGAAGAAAGGCTTCATCTGGGTAACAGTGCCCCATAATGTGTCTGTATGTGCCCATAGAAACTGTTATTGTCACCATGCAGGGTTCACACACAGCCCTATGAGGTCCAAAGTGTCAAGCTAGTATATTTTTCATATATAATTTTCAAGAATTCCTCTCGGAAGAGGAGTGGGTAAGATGGGATATTTGCTTCCACAAAGATTGCATAGGAAATCTGCAAAGTGTTCACTAGGGAGTTAACACGATGCTTTCCATTACAGAGCAAGCATCTCTCCTCTAAACAGAACAATGGGCATTTTCAAAGAATTGAAGGAGAGAGGAATGTCTCTGAGGGAAAGGAGGAGGGGACATAGATAGGGCAACAGGCCCTGCTGTGGACCGTTAGGACCTGCTGCGAAACTTCAAATCAAATTCTTCCTGAAAGGAAGTGTTATTAAAAGAAACTTTAATCCTTCCAGCCAGACAGCTCATAAAAGCATACAATTAAGTCAAACAAACGACACATGAGTGTTTTCTCTCCTACCTGTTTCCCTTCTGAGAGTAATTACTACAGGTACCTGTGCAAACAGAAACAGAGTTATGGGATGTGCAGATTGGATTCCTCCTCTGGCCTCTTCCTCTTCCACCACCTCATCCCAAGACCCTTTAGCTGCAGCACCAAGCCGACTGTCTGCAGACCCAGCCAAGAACAAAGGGACGGATTTCAATATTTCCTCTTTGTGCAAGGTTAATTGAAAATCAAAAAGTCACTTTTCAAATGTCATGTTAGGCCCGCCACTGCATCAATTTCCTTTCCTTTCGCATCTCCATAGGCAAGAGAAAAGTGTTTGAAAGGTTGGCATGGAGTCATGGGAAGCAGAGACACAATGAAGAAAGGGAAGAAGACAGACGCAAAGGGAGATTTTAAAGAATTGCAGGTAGGCAGATTCTCTGGTGGCAGACACACTAATTTGCAGTGGAAACTGTCCCCCATAGCTTTCTCAGTCAAAATGCCATTTGCATTCAAAGCCATGTTGATATTGCTTGATATGCCAGCAACAGAATGACATTCTGACCTAGAGGAATTAGACCTCCACTGTTTTATCTATCATCTATCTATCTATCTATCTATCTATCTATCTATCTATCTATCTATTTGGTGATAGTTTATAGTGTGATTGTCCTAAGTGACACAGTGTTTTGAAATCTCTAAAAGCAATATAATAGCCTGGTCATCTCCATCCTGCTTGTCCACCTTTTTTTCCCCTACAAAACTGGCCTTCACATCCTTACAAATATACATAGCCACATAAATACTCATTTATGTCCTGAGAGACAAAGCCTCATGGCTTCTGATTACTCAAGTTTAGTTCTTGTATTTTAGTAGCTTCATGTCTCACTGTCACTAGCTTTGCTACTGCCTCAGTGACTGTTCTCTGTCACTCTAGCTTTTCTGAGACCCAATGTCCTTATCCACAACATTACTCATCACCTGTTCCCCTGAATTCATTGCTCAGATTGCAAGAGGAACTCTCATAATGAACCAAACCCATATGAATTATTTACCTCTTTTCCTCCGTCTTCCCCTGAATAGATGTTTTTAACATGCCAACATTGTGGAGATAGAACCTGGGATATTTTTAAGAATATCATTTCATTTGCATAATGGACCCTCCGAAGGATCTTCTGTGGTTGGGCATGTTCCCTGTCTATCCATTTCTTGCACTCCTCTGCCTAGTGGACTTCCTGCCTATGTTCTCAGAAGGAGAGAAGAACCATCTGTGGCCACACATGCTCCCTGTTTGTGCATCTCCTGTGCCTCTCTGGCAGCTATACTCTTGCCTGTGTTCTTTGAATCCATATGACCCTTCTGTGAAGCAGCTTCAGTCTTTCTGTCCAGGGCCCCAATTCTAGGTTGAAACTGCTTTCTCACTATGTTGCAGCAATCAATCTGTTCCTCAGATAGATACCTCCATGGCAGACTGTTCTAGTATGTGAGACTAAATTTACCACAAAATGACCTTTTTAATATTCCTACAAATAACTTTTTAGCTAGATAAAGCACACAGAAACAGTTTTGTGAAATAAACTCATTCTCAGATAACCCATCTGTGTAAGCCAGGCTCTAAGCTTCCTTCATTTCCAGCAACATTATAATATTTTAGTGATAACAAATGTGTGTATCTACTCCAAATAAAAGGCAGTTGATAAGGACCTAGTAACTGTTTAAACTCATTAGAAAATATTGTATATATGTGAAGAGAGACCCTGTGCCACATTAACCACTGGGATCTTTGAAAATTTCTATTAGTGACAAAATGTTTTCAATTATAGGTTTAAATAGATTTTGAAGATGCATCTTATTTCTTTGGACTTCTGTCAACTCATGTTTGTATGAATGCATCCTGTGTCACATTAGACTACTGTTAGTTATTGATCATGAAAAAAAATGCTTTATTTGGATTGTAAGTCTCCTTAAAGTGGTTAGATATATTTGATCTTTATCTGTATTCAGAATAAAAAATCTCTGTCTTATTCTAGTAAGGTGGCTGTAACAAAGCATCCTAGAATTGGTACTTTATAAATAGTATACATTTATTTCTCTTGATTTTAGGACCTGAGAGAAGAGAAATCAAGTCATGACCTCATGAGAGTGTTTGATGGGAGTTTTCTCCTGCTTCACAGGTGGTAAACTCATGTAGTGATGTCAATGAGTAGGTGCACAGAACAAATGACATTTGCATCTTTTATTGAAGAACTAATTCTAGTCATAGACAGTTTACCCTAGTGATCGAAGCACTTCCAAAGAGCTCCTGACACTTTTGCATTGGGGCTGTCAGTGTGAGTCTAGTGTGCCTCATCCATGCAGTGCAAAACAACTTCGTACAGGAGTGGTGCGGAATACAAGAATAATAGGGCGCAAAATCATTAAATTCAATATAAAAAAGAAATAGACTATTAAAGAATAAATACATACACAAATGACTTTTTAAATTTTCAGGTATTTAGTGCATGTGTTTTTAAAAATATATGCATTATCTCATTGTTTTCAAAACTTACTGGAAAAAAATTATGTAGTTTATATTTTTCATTACAAGAATTTGAGCATGAATTTATACTATATATGTATTGTTGAAGGATTACAAAAAGAAACTAGATATTGTACTCTATTAGCATTACATTTAGAAAACAAACTAATGGTTACATTTATCCAACAATAAATAAGTACTCAGATAACTGGGTGATTTAACACTTTCAAATAATTGTTCTCAATTTGAAAACATTAAGTTGGAAAAGTACTTTATTGCAGCACACATTTTAACCTGCTTGAGCCATTCATTTAGCTCACCATTATAATGAATATTTACAAGTAGGACTTGTGAATTCATAGGGAACACTTTGATTTCTACCTTCAAACGTCATATTCATCATGAACATTAAAGATAGTGAGGAAGAGAGAAAATGAAATAATTTGATATTTACCTGATTATTTACTCTGGAAATGGAGGAGAATTTAAGAAAATATCTCCGGCAACTGTACTTGGCATCTTTTAAACCTGCACCTTAGAATCCTAGATGATTTCCACACAATATTATTATTGCATGTTACTTTTGTTCTATTCTCCACAATCATTATAGAGCCTTTAAATGAATGTAGAGTGAGTTATAAATACTCAAATAATATTCTTGCACAACAGTGACAGGAGAAAGTGTAGTATGAGGGATGCTGTAGAACTTGATTTTATAAACCTGGTATCTTACCATGATTTTTGTTTAATCCTCTTTATTACCATAGAAGAAACATAGCCAGAGATACTAAGGGTCATTTTAATACCATCCACATTATTCTTTATTTTCTAGAACACTTAGAAGTTTTGTTTATATTGTATTTTGTCATATTAATTCACAATAAAAGTACATATATGTCTTACCTTAAAAATCAATATATTGATAAAGCTTAGTAATCATTTTTGAGATTCCAGAGAACTACAGTGTGCCTTCTGCTGAAGCAGATTATACTACTGATGATTATTTTCTGAATGATCAGCATGCTGATGAAAGATAGTTGAGGCAGCCATGATAGTGTCTTGAAATAGGACAATAATGAAGTTTGTTATATTGGCTTGCTTTTCCTTTCAGAAAATAATCTGACTGAGCATACAATGTTGTTTTTGAGCATTCTGGTGCCAAGAACTTTCACTGAAATCGGATGCAATCCTCTTAAATACTGGTATTGCTTCACCAATTAGAATTGTGTAATGTTCTAAATCCTCTCTGCTATTCCAAAGTTCTTCATGGAATCTTCATCATAAGTGGATTTGGAAATAAGTAATCACTTATATTGTTCACTCCTAAACAGCAAAACCTCTTCTGTTACTATTTTATCAGCAAACAGTTGAGATTCCCTGACATCTTCAGGGGCCTGTTACAATTATACCTCTAATACTGTTCCCATCACACTTCAAATATGTTCTCTACTGACATCTTGGACCACTGATACTCATCAGTGTATAATTTGGGAATCACTCTCTTCTTAAGTCTTTATAATGTTGATATTGTGGTCTCTTCCCATGCATGGTATTAATGTGATCAATGTGGTGAATAAATCCCCAAAAATTTACTATGAGCTCCGAATCCATTGAGAGACCCTGGATCAAAGATCAATTTAGATAGCTCCCACATCCACTTGCAACCAGGTGAGTGTGCATCTGAACACATGTGCACACTCACATGTACACATATATACATACACATACTTATAACTCACACACACACACACACACACACATTGTGTCAGTTTTACTGACAGTTTCTCAGGATCTTAACCTGATCTTCTAGATTGCTTACCCAGCTCCTGACCTTCTCTCTTTGCTTCATGATCCTGCTTCATTCTTGAAATCTGATTTGCCAGCATCCACTAGTTTCATTTTTTTCTTATGATGCTTCAATTATCATAACCGAAACAAGTCAAGTCTCTTGTATGAGTAAAGCTATGTCTTAAAAGATTACTGTGGATATTTTGATATTCTTTCCAGACTCTACCTGACAATAAAGTCTGCCAATAGATCTACCCTTCTCTCTAGTGGGCAATAGGTTTGTTTAACTTTCTTATCAGTTGTGTATTTACTGGGGAAGTACTTTTTTTCTTTATTTCAACCAGTAGTGTTTGTCTTTGCTTTCAGGTTTTTGTTTTGTTTTACATTAACAATTTTTATAACTTATGCCAGTGTACACTGGCTTTTGGTCTTTTTCAGTTTCACCTTACCTTTGGCACTAAATTGAAACATGACTAGTTTTGTTTGTTTGTTTGTTTAAAGATGTAGCGTCTTCCTCTTATCCGAATGCTTGGAGGGCACAGTGAGGTAAGGGGTATTATTGTTAATCCCAATTGAACACACTGATTATGGTAAGACTGAGATGAATTAATAGGTGAGAGATGGGTGTGGAAAAGTTCCAGACAAATTGTAACTAGAAGAGAAGTATGTTTTGCTTGTTATGTACCAAATACTTCTGCTATAATGTTTTATCTTAGTTTTTCCATATTTGGAATCCAAAATCTGACCTGCTGGTAATCTGGATCTCTTAAACCATAATAAATAATCTGACATAGTATGCCATGTGGCAGATGGTGGGTTTTCTGTTTCAGTGACGTATATATATGCTTACCTCTTAAGTGAAGGGTCAACAGAAAGACCCCATGGTTTGGAAGGAGCTCTGTGGCCACAAATAGAGCATCTAAAATCTACCAACATACTGCTTTTGATCATGTGTAGCCAATTTTCTTCCCTCTGTGTTGTCTCTCACTTACAAATGCTCAGTCTCACCCCTTGAGGCTAGTATTTTCAGAGATATTAAAAATGTGCATCTAATTCATCCACATTTGTTGTCTGCAGTGTCAAAGCTTCTGCTTAATGCTAACATTATGTCTGGATATGCCAAAGCTTGAAGCTTTGAACACAGCTTTCCAAAACCAGCTGTGACACATCTCAGAAGCTGAGGCTCCTGCTCCAGGTTGTTGCCTGAGTGAAGGAAACGCATCATTTTTAAAGCTTTGTCCCTGAAAGCTCAAAGCTGTGTAGAACATGATTGGCAATCTGAAGCACACACACACACACACACACACACACACACACACACACACACACACACATTATTTAAAAGAATTGCCTGGAGATGCTGGTAGAAAGACCTCCCTCTTATGATGCCACTGTTCCAGAAGTATGTCTATCATGTTGGAAGCATTTTGCTTGAAACCAGCTTGTTTTTCAGTCATCTTTCCTTTGTCGTTAAATTCAAGAAAGGAAGTATGAACAGGCAAAAATCTCTCCCTGTTTACAGTTTTTAAATTGGAATAAAAAAGAACTGGGTACATCCCCCATTTCAAGGCCACTGCTGTTCCAAATGAGATTTGTAAAAGGACAATACCAGGGTCTCCTGGGACCTGATTAGAAATGTAAATTATCTACTGATTCAGACTCTCTGGAGAGCACTGAAGAAGCTGAGTCTTAATAAGCCCTCAAGGTGATTGTGTTCAGCATGAACAGTTGAGAGTCATAGCTCCAGGCAATTTGATTCAGAAATTCTCGATATTGCATCTTTTGTATATAGTCACATGACATCATAAGAGCATCTCAAGGAAGGCAGGATATGCATTAAAGATAGTATGTATATCTTACAAATAAACATTACAATAAAATTATTGTAAGATTTCAAGTGAACACAAATACAACTTTAATAGCACTTCTCTAACTTCCTGCTCAGTGTGTAAAAAATGCTCAATATACTTGTTGTGAGTGGAAGAGGACAGGGGTCTTACTTTACTTTCTAGATGAGCCTTAGTAAGGCATCACAATCATAGACCCTAGTTCATGAACAGCCCATCAATACTAAAGGATGGAGAGTGCCTAAATCTTCTTTCTTTGATTTGGTGATGGTTAGTGCTGCCGAGCTTCCTGTGGTTACACTGGAGTACTTCCTTTCTCTCTCCTCTGCTTATTTTCCAAAGCAATATCAATTGGAAACTTTCTTTCATTGTTTTCATGTCCCACACTCCTTTCTAGTCCTCTCTCCTCCTCAATTTCCCCTCTCATTCTCTACATGTATAAATAAATGTGTGAACACCCATTTAACATATATCATAATATTTAATTTAGAACAAATGTTGACAATATTCACAGTTACACAGACACACAAATACACATTTAAGAGGCACAAAAGCTTATATCTAAATGAGTTTGACATATTCAATAATTCTTTCCATGAGATATCTAGGATTTACCTTGGTGTGATGTCATTAGACTCACATAGATGCTACTCATGCTCAGATTGCTTTGTAACTTAATTTTTGCCTGCCAAGTGTTTATTAGCTGACAGAAGTGGAAAATCAGTCTTTACAAATGGTTTGCATACAACTCTGCATCTGCTGAGCCCTCAAGCTTTTGTATTCTATCATAGTGAGAACTTTGTTTCCATTTACCCACAAAACAATCCTTGACTCCACACTGATACATTAGCTTGTCTCCAGGAGAGCTTTCATCCGAAGCATAGGATGAGTATTGATTTGGGGTCAAAAAAAAAAAAAAAAAAAAAGATCAGGATGAGATCTCAGCCTTGTGAAAGATGTCAGCATGATCATCTTGCCAGCAGGAACAATAGCATCTGAAGAGAAGTGGTTTGGCCTGGCAGAAGGTTACAAGCCAGTGAGGGGACAATTGCAAATAAATTCCTACTAAGTGCCCCAGAATATTCTTAAGCTTCCTGAAGACACTACTGGCAGTGAACTTGTTGAAAATGTTAGGTACTGACAGGCACAGAGTTTTGTAAAAATTCTTTAATCCCAGTGATAAAGAGGAATAATCACGTAAATCTCTGTGAGTCCAAAGATATAGATAAAGAGTCCCAGGCCAGCCAGGGATATACTGAAAGACTTAATCTCAAGAAAATATATGTAATACACAAAAAGTTACATTCTAGAAAGTTAGGTTTCTATAAAAAAATGTAGTGAGAATCCCTTCGTTTATAAAATTGGGATCACAGTCTAAATAATTTTACAACACAAATTTTAAAATTAACTTTCTCATGAACATTTTTCTTATGCCCATTATTATTTATATAATGTCATAACATTATAATTCTTAATGACTTCCAACTATCAAATACATGTAAAATAATAATTCATGAATCATTTGATTTTTGCAGACTAAATAATGCATTCTCCTCCACAATTCACATGTCAATTCATATCCTCAGAATCACAAAATGCAGATTCGCTTGGAGATAGGGTCTTGACCGAAGTGATACTATTAATAAGAAATTCAAACTAGATCTTAATTCAATAGATATGATGTCCTTGTTAAAAAGAAAAAGAAATAATAGGAATTTTAGCCACAGAGGTACATAGCTGAGTAATTATGGGGATGTACAGGAAAATCCATAACAACTGACAAGTGATAGAGGGAACAAATAAACTGGCACTGCTGTTGAACGTCTGAGCTATATGATTAGGATCATCCTGTCTATATGGTGCTTCCAAATTATATACTAACTAGTCATCTTTCCAAATAATTTGCCTTAATCAATAACATTGTTACATCAAGAAACTTGTTGATGTACTGATAATGTTCACAGAAGGAAGTCTGAACATGAAATCATCAGGTCAAAACTTTGTTTGCTTGAAATTCTACTACAAGGGGCAGTGATATTGTCAGCTTTCTCCTTCCACGAGTGCCACTCATTTGCTTCTTATTTCTATGATGAATTGTGTAAAATCAAATAGAGTGTTCGTATATACCTAAGTAGAGATCCAAAGAGCATTTTTGAGTTCCACATGTCATCCAGAGCAGCAAATATAACAGTGACAAGGGTCTTCCCAAACTGTTAGCTTCTTAGGTGTTTGTTATTACTTATTATTCTATTGTTTCAAAGCAATTGATTAAATGTTTTTTTATCTGTAAGGCTTCTTCAGTAGAAAATCACTGGCATGATTTACATAACTTTACCTGTGGTCTCTTATGCAACAGCAGATTCAGAGCTAACACTCATAGTTGCCCCCTAAAGAAGGAATAATCATGTGGGACAGTGTAATTTGTGTCTAGTGAGATTAGTTTCATTGAGCATGACTGGTAAAATAAGAACAGTGAGTATATGATGTCATTGGAAAACCAACATAATTCATTTTGTAATGGTATAAGAATATTACAACAATCCCCCAAAGAAGATATTTTTACAGAATTGAAATAAATGACTACTGGTGAATATATGAGCATCATCAGCTGAAACCTGTGGCAGCAGAAGACTTTATAATATATAAGTATATTCTTATATAAATTTTATCTTGAGAAGCACGTTGTAATGTCTCCCCCACACACAAAGAAGCAAGAGACTCTTTAATTAAATTCTCTGTAGCTCCCCAATTATTCACCTGTGATATGCTTCTGAGCCTGATAAGGGACTGAAAATATATGCAATAGGACCACGGGATATCATTCTGTGACCTCATCCATGTGGAACAGACACAGGACAGCAGAATGGCTAAGGATAAAACTTTTGTAAAGCTCAAACGTTTGCTATTAGAATTGCCACCAAGAAGAACCATTTATTTTCATTTCTTTTGTTCATTCACTTTTGAAGACTTATTATATTTTTAATTGATGTTTGTAAGTGTTTAGCCTGCATGTATGTATGTGAAGCACATGTAAGTCAGTACCTGCAGAGACTTCCTAGGAACCCTGAGTCTTTTGAATGAGCAGCAAACACACATAGCTGGTGATCCAGTTCTCTACCCCCAGTATAACCATTGTCCAACATTGCTTTTCCTTGTCACTTTCATTTTTTGATTGCTGTAATATCATTTGACTTGAATACAGTTATATCTAACCTATGTTTTATTTCATGTATAGTGAGGTTCTGTCCTCCGGTAAGGTTTGGCTTCCAGATCTGTTTATTTTTCTCTTTGTATTTACAAGGATCTGTGATCTGAAGACTCATCATCAAAGGCTGATCACACAATAATGTGCCCTGACATCTTCAACAACCAAGGAATGAAATATGCAAAAAAGAACAAATATACATATTGTTAGAGCGAATCCACAGGAAAAAAAATCCCAGATCTTATTGTTCACATAAAGAAAATTTCATGGAATTTTCTCCGCATTTAATCATAATTTTTGTCCAAACTGATAGAAAATCAATTTTATAAACTGAAAACACATTTACAAACTATTAACAATAAAACAACTGCAGTTTAATTATTTTAGGCAAATTTTTTTTTCTACCACAGTTCAAGGATATTTTAAAACTCTTACTGTCTGCAACAAAAATTTTAGAAGCTGTATTATGAAGAGGTCCAGGTATAGGTGCCTCTGTGTGATTGAATTACTCAACACTCTATAGGTCTCAACCACAAATACGAACAGAGGACAGTAGGAACACCACAGCATTTTTCTGAGTACAATCACCAATCTCAAAGTTTACAACAGCCCAACATTTTCTCTATATGACAATCTGAAAAACTGTTCAGTTACATCATGAAAAAAAAAAAAACTGTGTTTTACAGACAGGACTCATTACTAACAGACAGTATAAAGGAATTAGGAGTGTAACTCATTGTGTCTGAAGGGTTAGTAGTAGTGTGAAATGTAGCTGGTAAAGTTTTTATTCTTCATTAGAAAATTTTTTCAACTGTTGCAGTTTTGGTTTTGTGTTAGTGTTTGGTTTTGACACAGGATTAAAAACTCACTATGCAAACTAAGCTGACTTAAAACTTACGACATGCCCTCTGATTAAGCATCCAAGAAGTGGAACTATGGAAATAAGCCACTACCTTTGGCTGGAAAAGTTATATTTTGAGAACAAAGTATTCCATGGATATCATAGACTATTTATGCTCTTTATATTCAAATACAGTAATGTTTATGATAAGTTTTTCTGTTTTGTTATTGTTTTATTTCCTTTTACTGAATTAAATAACACTGACTTTTAAAAACTGGTTATTTCTTTGTATTTCCATTTGCTGAAGTTTTTTCCATATCTTCCACTTCCTTCTTTCTAGTCCTCCCTCAGCCTCCCCGACCCCATCCTCTATCCATTCTCCAAGAAGGGCCAGGAATCCCAAGATGAGTTAGTTCCCTCTTGCAAATTCAGTTGAGGTAGGTCCAAGTTCCTCACCCTAGTATCAAGACAGAGTTAGGTGTTCCTCTAGAGGGAATGGGTTCTGAGATGTCAGTTCACGCACCAGGAATATGCTCTGGTTCTACTGCAAGAGGCTCCACAAACTCCCCACACCATTTGACTGAGTCTACATTCGGAGGGTTAAGTTACTTTCCATGAAGGTTCCTCAGCTGTCATTTCAGAGTTTATGAGCTCCCAGTAGCTCAGGTCAGCCATCTCTGTGAGTCCCCTCCTGATGATACTGATCCCTTTGATGATATAACTCTCTCCTCTCTCTCATAACTGGGACAAGGAGCTCAATCTGGTGCTTAGCTATCCTTCTCTGCTTCTGCCTCTATCCATTGTTGGATAAAGGTTCTATAATGACAGTTAAGGTGGTCATTCATTCTATTATAGAAAAGTCCTATTTAGGCACCCTCTCTACTATTCCTTGGAGTCCTCACCAGGGATATCTTTTGGGTTCTTGGAGGTTTCCTTAGCACCAGGTTTCTTTCTAACCCCACAGTGGCTCCCTCTATCAAGATATCCATTTATTTGTTCTCCTTCTTTGTTGTTCCTCCCACTCAACCATCTCCTCTCATGATTTGTTCCCACCTCCCCTTACTCACTCCACCATATGATATCAATTTTCTCAGGAGATCTTTCCTATTTACCGTTACCAGGGGGATATATAAATGTCTCCCTTAAGTTCCTCCTGTTATCTAGCTGTTCAGGGGTTGTGGATTGTAGCCTAGTTATTTTTTGCTTTATGTCTAAAATCCACTCATGAGTGAGTACATACTATGCCTGTCTTTTTGAGCCTGTGTTAACTCACTCAGAATGATAAAGTATATCCATCCATTTGTCTGCAAACTTCAGGATTCTTATTTTTTTTTTTTTCTGCTGAGTGGTACTTTATTGTATAAATGTACCATAATTTTTTAATCCATTTTTCAGTTAAGGGACATTTCAGTTAAGTTTCTGCCTATTATGAATAATGCTGCTATGAAAATAGTTGAGCTAATGCCTTTGTGGTAAGAATGTGCATTCTTTGGGTATATGTGCAATAGTGGTATTGCTGGATCATTGGGGAAATGGATCGCAAGTTTCCTGAGGAACCATCATACTGATTTTCAAAGTGGCTGTACAACTTACCACCAACAATGGAGAAGATTTCCCCTTGATCCACATCCCTTCCAGAGTAGGCTATCATCTGTGTTTTGTTTGGTTTTTTTTATTAGTTATTCTGACCAGTTTAAGATGGTGTCTCAAAGTTGTTTTGATTCCCATTTCTCTGATGGCTAAAGATGTTGAGCAGTTAAGTGTCTTTCAGCCATTCGTAATTCTTCTGTTGAGAATTCCCTATTCAGTTCTGAAACCCATTTTTAATTGGTTTATTTGGGTTTGGGGCCTCTAATTTCTTGAGTTCTCTATGTATTTTAAAGATCAGTCCTGTGTCAAATGTATGTTTGGTGAAGAACTTTTCCCATTCTGTAGGCTGTTGTTCTCTTATTGACCAAGTCCGTTGCCTTTCAGAATTTAAGGAGGTCTCATGTATTAATTGCTGTTCTTAGTGTCTGTGCTACTGGTGTTATATTTAGGAAGTGGTCACCTGAGCAAATGCATTGAAGGGTATTTCCCACTTTTTTTCTATCATATTCAGTGTAGCTGTGTTTGTGTAGAGGGCTTTGAGCCACTGGATTTGTGTTTAGGGAAGGTTGATGGTTCTATTTGCATTCTTCTACCATTTGTGGAAGATACTTTCCTTTTATCCATTGTATACTTTTGGCCCCTTTGTCAAAGATTAGGTGTTCATAGGTGTGTGAATTAAGGTCCGGGTCTTCTATTTGATTCCAATGATCTAAAAGTCTGTTTTTTATGTTAGTACAAAGCTATTTTTATTATTGTTGCTCTATAATATAACATGAAGTCAGAGATGTTGATGCCTCCTGAAGTTCTGTTATTGAACAGGATTGTTTTGGCAATCCTGGGTTTCTTGGTATTCCATATGAAGTTGAGTAATGTTCTTTCAAAGCCTGTGAAAAATTGTATTGGAATTTTGATCGGAATTGTGTTGAATCTGTAGATTGCTTTTGCTAAGATTGGCCTTTTTATTATGTAGATCCTACCGATTCAGGAGCATAGGAGAGCTTTCCATTTTCTGATATCTTCTTCAGTTTCTTTCTTCAGTTACATAAAAGTTGTTTTCATACATTCTTTTACTTATTTGGTTAGAGTTACCCCAAGATATTTAATGCTACTTTCAACTATTGTAAAGGGTGCTGTTAAAACTGATTCTGACATATAATATTATTTTACTTTCTCAAAAGATTTTGTGAATTGTTACTATTTCAGGCTCTTACACTTTTAGAATCTAACACTGCATTGCTAGAGAAGATGTCAAACAAGAAAGCATTCTGTAAAATTTTAATTTATCATGCTACTAAATGAAAATATGCCCGTTATCAGAAGATGTGTACAAGTTCATAGTCAGCTACAATCATGGTGAGATTGGAATACACCATTCAACTCCTGGTTTCTTAAAGATAACACACATGACATATACCAGAAAGAGTGGTTTTGCACATCAGCATTTAACTATCCTTCGGATAAGTCACAATGAGTTAATTCTCACAAATATTTCTTTGCTGTTCATCATTGATAATTTTCTAGTTGAATTGCCTGTTATAAATTTATTTTTTATCTTACAATATATTGACTATACTGTCTTTTATACTCTTATATTTCCCTTCTTAACTACTCTCTCCACTCTTATTAGACTTCTTTGTCTACCTAGACCAGTAGTTCTTAATTTATGGGCCATGACCCCTTTGAGGGCCAAACAACTCTTTCACAGTGGTTTCTTGTGACCATCAGAAAACATAGATACTTACATTATGACTTATAAAAGTAGAAAATTATAGTTATGAAGTAGAAATGAAATTAATTTTATGATTGAAACTCTACTGAAGGGTCACAGGATTGGGAAGGTTGAGAACCTATAGTTTGACTTCTATAATTTTCTGTTACCCTAGTGCAAGATGTGAGACTGGGGGTTTATGAAGAAAAATGATGTATCTGGATCATGGTCTTGAATGTTCCAGGACACATAGTTATGGGATTAATTTGTGCTGAAGATCTTATAAAGTTTGAGATCATGATATTAAGTGTGTCCTAGAAGAGAGAAGAAAGATTATCTTGCCCAAAAGGATGCAGTGGAAGAATGTTGCCTTATAAAAACTTTATGAGAAATAACTTGGAAAATCTATAAAATCTATTATCATTTCTGAGGCCTTCAGTCTTGATCTCATATCTACTGCTTGGCTCCACCTCATGAAGATATCACTACCTATCAATGTCATAAAATCTTGTAGCACATATTTGAGCACAAAGGTCACTCACTGAACAAGAGACTCCAAGAAGTTAAAAGTTATAAAGGGAACACTTTTCTCTGTGTTAGCATCCTTTTCATTGATACCAAAGTGAAACTCTATACAAAAAGAAAAAAAAAGAATAAATAACAAAAATCTGAAATTAAATGTTAAATTTTCCCATTTTTATATTCTATGTTTCTTATTTTATTGTGAAAATATAAGGATCAGATGAGGCAACTCCTAGCAGCTTTTTCTGCAGGAATAAAAAAGTTCTGAGCATCAGAGGAATGCAATTACCATAAAAATACCAATAATCACAATTATATATAATATTGATTGTGCTTTCTTTAACTTCTGTCTTGGCCATGATTAGGATCCATTGGTGTCTAAATCACTCATGTGCTTGTTCCTTTATATAACATAAACCTCTATAGCCATTATGCATCCTACAATTGTCTCAAAAAAAATGATTTTCCCCCAACTCATCTGGTAACAAAGCAGAAAAAAAAAAAAAAACATGATAGTGGACAGGCTCTGACTCCAGTCCTCTCCAGTTCATGAGGAAAGCATTCCTCAATCTCAGTGAGATTTAGTTTATTGGTGGAGTTAAATGTAGAGGATAGAAACAAATGTGTCATATTCCACATTATCTGAACAATGGTGGAAGGGTCCAAGTACTAATGTGTGTGTGAGTGAGTGTGTGTGTGTGTGTGTGTGTGTGTGTGTGTGTGTGTGTGTGTATTCATCATCCTACAGAAACTTAGAGTTATCAGTGGGCCTGTAGCAAGGTCACAAGGAATCCTCTTGAAAACTTTCCACTCTCAGCACTACCAGGGTCCTTCAGGGAAATTACTGAGATGCAACTAGTGCCCAGTTTCTTTCATTAATGTCCTGGATTATAAACTATTCACTAGCATGATAGCTTTTGGGTTATTAGTTATTTAAATGTCGATCTATGTAAATGTATATCATTTATATATTTTCAGGGTTTCAACTCTCCCTGAAATTAGAGTTACAGGCTGTTTGAGCCAACTAGGTAAGTGCTGGGATTCAAATTCTCATTCTCTGTTAAGAGCATCAAGAGCTTTTAATTGCTGAACCATTCATCCAGTCTAATTCTTACCCATCTACACAGCAAGACCAAACCAAAAAGAAGAGTCTGTTATGGAATATTTGTACACTGTGTGAAGATGTATTACTGTGATTGGTCAAAGTAAAAGGCAAAACTTTCAGGCAAAGACAGAGAGAGAGAGAACCTGGGAGAAGGAATTGAGGCACATGATTTTGCCAGCTGACTTTGTGCAAGTCAGATGTCCCACACTAACAAGAGGTAAGGAAGCTGTGTGGTAGAATGTAGATTAATAGAAACAGGTTAATTAATTTATAAGGGCTAATCAGAAAAAAGTCTAAGCTAAAGCCAAGCTTTCATAATTAATAGAAGTCTCCATATTATTATCTGTGAGCTGGCACCACCCCCCAAGAAAAAAATCCCTCTACAGTGTTCATTTTATAATTGATATTTACTGAAAAATTAACATCACCATTTTTGGCCCAGATTATCTTAAATAAACTTTGTAACTTTATC
The DNA here is from genome assembly GCA_004025045.1 of Sigmodon hispidus. Classification (NCBI taxonomy): domain Eukaryota; kingdom Metazoa; phylum Chordata; class Mammalia; order Rodentia; family Cricetidae; genus Sigmodon; species Sigmodon hispidus. Next base: position 47,289 of record PVIH01010900.1, read on the forward strand.
AAAGTTTTACCAATGACATGAATAAAAACTAAAGTCAACTTCCACACTTGCTAAGTAGTATTGGAATAAGAAGATAACTTTGAATAAAATAAGAAAAGTTGTATCTGAAAACATGTGGCAAATTTGTACACAGGCAAGATACCTAATGTTGACAGCATATGAATGTAGATATAGCAGCAGGTTTGACATGCTGTACACATTAATAGTTGTGGTTTTGTGGAATTATCTCAGATTTTCCAAAACCTACAAAACTTAAATCTCTAGGAAATAAGTTGATTACTATACAGAGATAACTTTTCAAATTCTATACAACATGATTTCTGATACTAAAATAATACTGAGATATCTCCAGATTGACTATTTGAGAAATGAATAGAATTAGCAAACCTAAAGGTTGGAAATATCATACAAGAACATTAGTACTTAATTTGTCTAATAAACAAAGTCAAAGGCATTGTCTATTAGAAACTTCAAGTTCATATTGACAGTTTGGTGGTATCTTTAGATTTTTTCTTCTTTCTTCCTCTTTTTTTCTTTTTATTATGAATTAAGTCACATTTTCTATTCGTATATATCCTTGTTCAAGGTCCCTCCCCCCTCACAGTCACTCTCTCTTCTCCACATCTCCCCATCTCTTCCTCAGCATGGGCAGGAGGTCCCAAGGTCTCAATATTGCTCAGTTCAGCTTCCACTCTGGGCAGATCCAGTATCTTTGGATTTTAGGACAGCTGGTACATGCATCTTTCCTCTCCTCATCTGAGGTCACTCCCTTTGTGCTTATCTAGAAATCCCATCAAATGATTTTTTCTTGTTATCGTCCCTGAAATCTTAACTAAAGATGCACCACAAAAACACAGTTTTTATGAATTTCTAAAGAGTCTCCTCAACACAAATGCTTTTTGTGATCTGGTTCTTCTGGACTATTCATTATTATTTTTTTCATGTGTGTATATGGGTGTGTGAGAGAGAGGGGGCGGGAAGGAGGAAAAGAGATGGGGTACAGTGTTTCTTGGAGTTGTAATTAGGCTCTTATGTCTTACTTGAATTTGGTTCTTAATCAAAACCCTATCCTCCTCAAGAGCAGGAAACATTCTTACCCTAAAGCTCTCTGTATGTTCCCTGGTTTACTCATGAATGTAAACTCCTATCATTTCTGTAAAGTTCACTATATTTAACTTAAACATGTTTTGCAAGTTTTCTTACTCCACCCTTGTTTTCTTCTGCCTGACTTTGCTGACAGGCAGGTTGATTGTACTTACATATTGAAGCTCTATCAGGTATCAAGCCTTTGATGTTCGCATCCTCCTACAGGTAACTAGTGTAGTATCTTAGAAAGCATTTCTTTACTTTCCACTCAATAGTGGTGTACTTTACTAAAATGGAAAGTTATTTACAACCTGCATTTTTTTCGCCATATACCCAACTGTACTTGGCTTCATACTTTGCCTCTATAAAGAGTCACAAATGATCTATAGCTTGTGATTTAATCTCATCCTTTTCAAAAGCTGATATCAGCAATATCTACTACAGAGACCACTTGCTTCTACCTGAAGAGATGTCTTTTTTTTGCTTTAAAGTTCTAAAAATCTCACCATTCCTCAGAAACAAATTTATAACAAATAATTACTTGGTTCAATATAGAATGATTGGATTTGCATCTTTCTTTATCTCTTACTGTAATAATGCTTTTTTTTAAGAGAAGAGAATTGAGCTTATTGAATATAAACAAGGTCATTTGGTATAAATATATAGGCCAAAATATCATTACAAGGGAAAAGTTGAGTCTAGATGTAAGAAAACATTATTTACCACATAACTAGTGAATGGCTACTGAGACTTTCAGATATTAAGAAAACACTTGTCTCCATCTACCATCGGATTTTGAAGTTTTATTTCTGAGTATGTGTATTTTTTTTGTAGTTCATTCATAATTAGTCTTATGAGATCTAAAAATAGGTACCAAATAATGCACTGTAATGATACAGGGGAAGGAAAAATACGTATCAATGATACAAGTAAATTCATAATACATAATTTAAAAACTATGAAAGTAAAGAGTCACTCCAAAGTAAATAGCATGTGAAATTCAAAATTGTTGAGATTAAAGATGAAACATTCATTGTTGTCTGCACATGACCCAAGAGTGATCCATCTCATCACAGTGACATCATCCACATATACTGGGTAGTCTGAAGAAGTGAGAAGCACATGATGAGGAAAATGGGAAATTGCATTACACATCTGCACCACTTGACTCTCATTCACATATTTACTTAAATGTCTATAATTTGGTTGCAGTAGAAATTACAGGGGCAAGAGATATGATTGTAAGTCCTCTAGTCAATAAGACTTATAGTGTGAAACAGGATATATAGTAAACAAGGATGATTACTTATCTTGTAATTATATTGAGTTCAATAGAGAAATATAATACTGTTTAATGACATAAGTGAAAAAAAGTACAACTTGACCTAGATGGCTCAATGGGCAAGATTCTTTATTATTATTATTATTTGCATCTTTTTTATTATTGTGAATAAAGTCACATTTTCTATCTGTGTATATCCTTATTCAAGGTCCCTTCTCCCTTCCACTCTTTCCAGTCGTACTCTCTTCTCCACATCTCCCCATCTCCTTCCCAGCAAGGGCAGGAGGTCCCAATGTCCTAATGTGCCAATATGGCTTAATTCACTATCCACTCTTAGCAAATCCAGTTTCCTCCTCCCAACATCAAGACTGAGTCAGGTGTTCATCTAGTGGGAATAGGATCCAAGGTACCAGTCCAAGGTGTATCAGATCCCAAGCTGTTCAGTGGATGTGGTTTGCAGCTTGGACAAGCTTTGATTTTTGCTTTTTTGTTTAGAGTCCACTAATGTATGAGTACATCCTCTGCTTATCTTTCTGGGTTTGTGAGACCTCACTCAGGAGAATATTCTCCAAATCTTTCTATTTGCCTGCAAATTTTAGGATATCAGTTTTTTCTTACTGCTGAGTAGTGCTCCATTGTGTAGATGTACCAGCATTTGTTAATCCATTCTTAAGTTGAGGGGCATCCAGGTTGCTTCCAGGTTCTTGCTATTATGAATAATGCTGCTATAAACATAGCTGAGCTAATGCCTTTGGAGTGTGAATGTGCATCTTTAGGGTATACACCCAGAAGTAGTATTGCTGGATCCTTGGGGAGATTGATTCCTAGTTTTCTGAGAAACTGCCATACTGCATTCCAGAGTGGTTGAACAAGCTTTCACTCCCACCAACAATGGAGGAGTGTTCCCCTTGCTCTGCATCCTCTCCACCATAGGCTGTCATCTGTGTCTTTTATCTTAGTCAATCTGACAGGTGTCAGGTGGTATCTCAAAGTTGTTTTGATTTCCATGTCTCTGATGGCTAAAGAAGTTGAGCACTTTTTCAAGTGCCTTTCAGCCATTTGTAATTATTCTGCTGAGAATTCCCTTTTTAGTCTTGAACCCCATTTTTGATTGGGTTATTCAAGGTTTTGGGCTTTAGGTTCTTGAGTTCCTTATATATCTTAGAGATCAATCCTCTATCACTTGTAGGGTTGATGAAAATCTTTTCCCATTCTGTAGGCTGTCATTTTGTCCTATTGACAGTGTCCTTGGCTTTGCAGAAGCTTCTGAGCTTCAGGAGATCCCACTGATTGATTGTTGATTTTAGTGTCTGTGCCACTGGTGTTATATTTAGGAAATGGTCACCTATGCCAATTCATTGGAAAGTATTTCCCACTTTCTTTTATATCAAGTTCAGTGTAGCTGGGTTTATGTTGAGGTCTTTAATCCATTTGGATTTGAGTTTTGATGGGGTAATAGGCTTAGATCTATTTGCATTTATCTACACACCACCAAGCAGCTATGCCAAAACCATTTGTTAAAGTACTATCTTTTTTTCCATTGAATATTTTGGGCAACATTCTTTCTGCAGGAAACCTCTTCTGAGAATGGACTGACAGACAGCTAGTCTATAGGGCATCTAGCCAGAAGGACTAGAGATGATGTTTTGGAATAGCCAGCAACTCTTCAAGAGGTATTTCCATTCAAAATACAGAATGGAGAAGAATGAAGACATAGCTGAAATTTATTCCATTACCAAGAATTCATAGCTTAAATGACTTGAGAACAGTGATAATTTTGGGATTATCTGATGGAACCATTTAAAGAACCATCTTCTGAAATATGATGACAAGAACTATAATAGCAATATCCTACTGACTTGTGAAATCTACTTGTTGAGGTGGCCTCACAGATTCTACAATGTGGGATGTCTATACGAAGCCTTGCCAGTTGAATTCTTAGCAAACTGTATAGCTTAAATGAAGGTATGTGCACACACGTGTGAATAGTAATTTTTATTTTAAAATGTTAATATCTCATAAAATGTGTTCTGTACATGTGTATTTAACATGCATTTGTAAATTTTATATGTTAGAGAAAATGTCAGCATTTTTTTTTTAAAAAAAACTCTTATATTAAACAAGATAGAATTATTGGTACTCACTCATTTCAAAATAAATCTATAGAAATGTATTTGGGCTATTTTTCTCTATTATTTTTAAAATATCACTGTCCTACCTTTATTCACCCAGGCCCTAAGACAGCATATACGAGATTTTCTTTCTAGGGATCAGCAAGCATATACTCTTCAAGGAGGTTGTCACTTGGCATATGTGAAATAATGAATACATAGGAGCTGCAGAATGGCTGTTGCAAGCTTTCTATAACTGTTCCACTTCAGTGAAACTTCTACAGGTAGAAGATCGTTGGTTTCTGAAGCCTCATTGAAATGAAATATACTCTTCTTTAGAAGACCATAGCATGTTCCAAAAAGCATTGAAAACCATACTGAGGTGATGGTGGTATGGTGAATATTGTACTTCTGCAAACCATTTCTGTGGTACCACACTGTGATAGCATAATCAAACTTTAGCAGCAGTTGTTGAGAGAAATGGCAACAAGAGCTAGTGTATGGGCAAGTAGGGGGGCTGTGTAATGGGAAGGAAAGAGAAATACGGGAGGAGACTGGTAAACAAAAACTCGGTGTGATTCAACCAGATGGTTGCACAAGCCCATTGCCAGATAAAGAGCCGAGGACACAAGCACCAGGAATTGTGTAGGGCTACGGGAGAAATGCCTGATCGCCAACATTTTTTTGGTAAAGAATGAGAAAAATAAAGTGTGACTTTGATTATCTTCAGTGCAAAAACAACTGAATAGAAATATGTCACAGTGTGAGGGTGATCTGCCCCAGTTTCTTTGTGAACATATAGACGCTGCTATGTGGACTAAGCATATTTAAAAGCTCAAAGATGAAACAAACAACACATTTTATCTATTTTCATTTAGGCCAGAAATATTTACTGATGCTGGCTATTTATTATATACTAGGTAGGATAAGTATGGCAGCTTGTTCTAATTTACTGGGATTATATTACCTATGAGAGACATGCTAATACGTTATATTTCAGGACCTTAAATTTCAAAATAAAAAATAATTCACTAGAAACACAAAGATACATACTATGGATGTTAAGTGGTGATCAAGAAAATATATTCAGAGAATATGGACAATAAACCGAACATGATGCTTGAGGTGTGGCAGAAGACAGAGAAGGAAGCTCTTAGTGTAGAATGTACACAGACAGTAAACAACAGTACTTAAAGAGCTCTGGTGGGAATACTGTTGGATTTCAGATGGGCATAAGTTTTCCATCGATCCTGGCATACTGTGCCATAGCTTGGAGTATAAATCAATAACCAGTCCTTAAAATGGCATCCTTTAGTTCTTGATGAACAGAGTGGCCTCATCCTTGTGCAAGTGTGATCAATGGAATCTGTGGGTGTTGAAGTTGCATTTTCTCATGTTTTCATTCTTTTATTTCCTCTTGTTATCTTATGTTTTGGCATTCCTTCCTGTTTATATAATCACTCTTCTCCACCCAACACGTACTCATACCGACATATACTATTATCCCTCACAATTTGTTCTTTAATATTCTCTGGCCATTTCTCCTTAAAGCAAACCTTACTAAATAGGATTTTTTTTTAATTTTGAACACAATTCAAATCATGTTTAAATTATCTAATTATCTGTTCTCTGTAGTATATTGACTCAATTAACAATATTTTATAATGAACTGGTAGTAGAAATGGGACTTTTAATTGGTTTTGCAATATCAAATGGTCACAAATGGTAAGCCTTGAAAACAGGTATACAAGTAACACTCCACTAATTGAATGAGCCATGTCTATGTAATTATGTATCATAAAATACGTGTGTTTATACATACATATATGCACACAAATAAATATTTCTATCAGCCATTAGTGAAAAAATTGATCATGAATTCAAAAGAAAGCAAGAAAATGTATATGAGAAGTTTGAAGAGAATAAAAGAAAGGAATAAATGACACAATTATATTGTAATCTTAAAAATAAAACTGCATCATAATATACTCAGAGTTTTCTGCATTAGATCTATATGTTAATGCACAATTATGTAAATAATATATTGAGGTTCAGATAGCTAGCATCATCAAATACAAATTGTTAAATGCTAGTTTCTTTTCTTTGAAAAGAATTGTCTTAGGTCCTTTTTATACTGATCATGTTAAGCCTTTTGTGAGTTTGTTCAAGGCATTTCACTTGTCATCAGAAGAAAGGAACAGATGCATCTTTCTAGAGAAAATCTTGGGCAAAAGATTATAAAATACCAACATAAGATCCAGAGGAAGTGTATGTTAGTTTCTCTGTTTCAAGTTCTGCACAATGAACTAGGGACACAGATGGAGGTGCGTTTGGCTGTGGTGACTGGCTTGAGCTAGTCTTTATGTATATTATGCAATGATGGAATTGTGTGGCAGGAAGGTTGAGGTCCCCTCGTTGGGAAGTCCCAACATGAAAGATCTAGGCATGAGGCAGGCTGTACTTTTTAAGAAGTAACCATTAAACATAAAAATGCAAAGTCTTTGATCTGTGCTTGAATCCCTAAAGAGGCAAAAGCCATAGTGGTTCCATAAACTAAGTTTCATGGCCAAATGCACATTACAAAGTATCTTGCCACCATTCTCAGTTCAACACAGTTAAGACTGAAAATCAATTTTTCTCATGTCATAGTGGGTTTTGTATTCAGCTACTAGGGTTTCTGAAATTACAGCATTAAATCAAGTACATGGAAAAAGTTAATTTCTTGGCATTAATTATCTTTACAACTGACAATGAGAGAAATAAACTAAAGTTAAAATAGCCTCATATTTATACTATGGTTAGGAATGGTTAAATTTTTCTTTCAGTTGTTTTTCTCTGCTTTAATTTAGAAAGAAAAGTTGACTCTAATATTTTTCATATATCTAAAATTTAGCATCTCCTCATAAGAGAAAAGATTTTCTTTATTTAGTAAGATATTTCAATGGTGGTTTTGTGTTTATTAATAATTATAAATTGTCTCAGCACATGCTGACACATGCCTGCTTTGCTATAGTCAGATGGCTGGCTGTAAGAGTGAATAGCATATAAAATAATAAGAGAAGAGGAAAGAAAACCCTCACAGACACATATGAGCCACTTCTGAGCTGTGTAGCCTTGGAAGGCTTGTAAACCTCACACTCTTAGCTTCAGCACTTGGTAAAAACAATGCTCACACTACATAGGTTACCATATTAACATGAAACAGAACTTGCCAAACATGCTTCAGTCCACGCTGATATTCAATAACTGATCAAGGAACAAAAATTACTGCTTATGTGTACATGGCTATTGTGGAGGGAAAGCACATATTCCCAAGAAAGTTGAAAATTTTTTACTTTTACGAAGTTGCAAAAGAAGAGCATCTTCAGGTAGATTTGTAAGTGAGAAATAAAGATAGTGAGAGTAAGGGGAGTGAAGGCATGTCAAAGAAATGCTAGAGCAGATATTAAATATCAAGTGGTCAGCCATGAAATTATATTATATATATACATAAATTACACAACTGAGCAGATTGTATTATAGACAAAGAAATAGATATACATGTATATGCAATACATTATTGTGTATGTAAAAATATTTGTATATATTATAAATATCAATATATGCAAATATATGTACATGTACATATTTTACATATAATATATTTTGTTGTTGTTATGTATGTATCTTCACATATAGCAGAATATATATGTAACATACATATATAATATATATAATTTTTAGCTATCTATATATCAATTACATATGTGGCTTATTTAATATATAGATCTTTCTAATCTAATATGTTATATTAGATATTTTATCTCTATATTATATATCTCTAAGATATATTATATATATCTAACATACATTATATTGTATATTATGTTATATACAATATAACATATTACATATAATATATATTTAAAATGATTAAAGGAATACAGGCCATAAATTTAAAAGTGAACACAACAGTACATAGAAAGGTGGGACAGAAAAAAAGGAGTAAAGAAAACAATGCAATTATATTTTAATTTTAAAATAAAAATCTTTTAAAAATGTAATGACTGAAAAAGAAATCCAAAATATTCCTTGGAACACTTTACAAAATACAAAAAAAAGGATGATTTCTCAAGTGTGTGCATTAGTCTTGGGCAGATCTGGACAAACCCCATATGTCTTCCTGTATCATCGTTCTATTTACTTGCCATTTCACCAGTTATCTAGACTGGTGGCTTTGTCTTCAAAAGTAACAACTGAAAGTAACCAAAGTCTATGACATGTTGAACTAAATAATCATAGTAAAATATCATGTAAAAATTATAATCAAAGATGGTAAGTTATAATAGAGAACATCTCTGGGCTATAGAGATGGCTCAATGTATAAAGTGTTTGACTCACAAGACTGACAACCTGACTTTGGCACCCACATTACACTATACAAGTATTGAAATGATTCTCTAAAATTGTTCACTAACCTCCATAGATATGCTATGTCATGCACACATGTGTGTACACACACACCCCAATACCACATGAATAAACAAAACAAAACAAAGTATCTAAAACAGAGCATATTTTAACTAAGAATATAACCATTTTCATTTTCAGCCCTCATTCTCAGAATGGCTCAAAACCCAAAGTAACTGTTTAGAAATACTGCTGGCTTCCTGAGAATGCTCTGAGATCCATCCTGTGATTAAAAATTGCTACTGCTTCTTAGGTAGGAAACTCTGTATCTCAAAACCACAGATGAACCAGAGTTTGTGTTTTTGTTCAATGAAAAAAAAAAGAAAAGCACAAAAACCTGAGCAAACCTTTCTCTGTGCATTAAGCCTTCTGACCTTTATTGAAATAACAAAACAGTTATTCAAAGGACGTAAGAATGAATTAAAGGTAACTTTCTATTTGCTAACGTTCATGTGGGGAATCACATGCTCAGAGCTTTTCAGAAAGAATGTTTGCTGAGCTCTTGGCCTCCTCAGGAGGCTGTTGAATTGTGCTTTTGTAAAAAGTTTAATAACTGAATAGCAGAAATTTTGATGGGTTAACAATCAAAAACCTGAATTAGAAAACTTGAGATAGTCTTTTATAAAACAACAAACAAATAAATAAATATTTGTAGGAGAAGAAATATCTTGAGTTCTAAGGATTCACAACATGAAGCTCCTTATTTATGTAGCACTGTAGACATAGACCAGCCATTTATGTGGTTCAATACATTTTGTTGGTAGTGACAATAATGATATTTATTGCATTTTTTTCTCCATAGTTTTTTATTATATGTAAGATTCCTTTTGCCCCATGCAAAAAGGAGCTTGGCAGATTCTCTAAGTCCTTGAGGGCATTCTAGTAGGAATCAGTCTGACTTCTGTTTACCTTGACTCCTGAAAAGATAATTTCCATGAGTTAGCCTACCTAGTACATTTATTTCAAACTTATCCTTATAACTTCCTTTTATAAACTAAGAGTGACTTATTGTTTCTATGAAACAATGAAAATGTGCACTCAGGATTTAAGTGGCATAAGTAATATAACACTCGGTTTCCAAATTACATTTTTCTTGCTATTTTATATGTAGCTTACTTTATAGAAACACTTAACTCATATCCATTACTCAAATATCGCACTTGTTTTTCTAGACCATGCTTTTTCTATACCATAAAGAACCTGGGTATCTTTTATCTACAGTTCCTTGTTAACATTTACTTTTCATTTATAAATTGTGTGTGTGTGTGTGTGTGTGTGTGTGTGTGTGTGTGTGTGTGTGTGCATAGATGCATGCATATGTGTTTCAAGTGTCTGACAATGCCTGTAAAGAATGTCAGATTCCCCGAAGCTGAAATTCCAGGCAGTTTCTAGCTCTATAGTACTTGTTTTGGGAATTGAACTCAGGTCTCTTATAAAATCAGTACAAACTTTTAACTCTTGGGCCATTTTTCAAGCCTTGTCTCCATGTCTTACCAGGCATCCATCTACAAAGTACTGAACACAAGCAGGAAATCCACACTTCAGCTGAGTTAACTTTATTAAATGTCCTGATGGAAAATGTGTAAAGTACATGTTTAAGGATTATTCTTTCTTCTTAAGGCTAAGAATTCTATAAGACATACAAATGTTTGGTGGTAACTAACTCATTGTCACTCATATAACATTTATGCTTTAATAATATAGTTTTTATATTATTTTATTATAATTATAGTTTTTGAAAATGCTTATTTTTGCTTGTGTGTATGATTTTATTTATGATTTTATATATATATATATATGATTGTGTGACATATGTAATATGTAATCCTTTGGTGTGCATATATACATTTATAGAAATGCACTTAGAGGACAGAATTTGAAGCTAGGTAATTTTTTTTCTCACTTTCCACTTTATTTTATGACATAGGATCTGGCCCTAAACTGCAGCTCATTGGTATGGTCAGCCTGTCAGTATAGTGAGGATACATAGGGGTTTGCTAGGTTTTGTTTTGTTTTGTTTTTTCCCATTGATCAAGTTTAATTATACTGTCATCATTTTAAGATTAACTAGAAATTCTAACTCCAAACATTACACATAGTGAATAGTACATTTTTATTAAATTGTAATGAATGAGCAATGTTCCAAATTTTTGCTTTGTACAGCTTATGTAAATATTTAAGCCTGTCTTCATGCCTTCCTCTTTTACAGCTATCTCTTTAAACGTAAGTTCTAGTTCAATGCACTGACAAAAACAAACTTTCACGCAGTTGCTAGTAAATTGAACATTTTTAAAGCCCATATTCAAAAACTGACATATATCTTCTTTTAAATAAAATATATAAGAAGAAAAAGATATAGATCACATTTGCATGAACCCTCCATGACATCACGTATCTTATCCACATGACTCAATCAGGTAATGAGTGGGAGGTAATTGACAGGAATCTAGAGAACAGTACTTTGCTAGGAATAAAATACAAATGGATTAAAAGAATCAATTATATTCTAAAATTTGCAGGCAAATGGATGGATTTGCAGAATATCCTTCTGAGCAAGGTATCACAAACCCAGAAAGATAAGCAGGGGATGTACTGACTCATTAGTGGACTTAAAACAAAAAACAAAGCATTTAGGAATTTTCAAGTTTTCAACCCTTCAGAGAAAAGGGCTTTACAAGCACCATAATACTTGGATTTTTACTTGGGTTTTAGCGATTTGAACTCATATCCTCATGCTTGCACAACAAATAGTTTGCCAACCCAGCCATTTCTCTAGCTAGCTCTACTATGATACATTTAATCTAAAATCTTTTTCTCATATATTGAGTCATAATTAATAAATCACATATTAAGTGACTATACCACTACATGCATATTACTCTTCACTGTCATGAACTGGGACAAGTGACAGGAGGATCAAGACCAGAGAAGGAAATAAACACATGTTGTACTATGTCTGAAGACATGACGAGGTCATCAGAACAAGTATGTAATATCCATAATTTTAGCAACATGACCTATATAATAAGCATGAAGAAATCCTCATTCCCGTCTTATAACTTCTGAAAGGACAGATTTAAGATCTCCAAGTTCTTCCTAATGAAGTCATTCTTTGAATGCAGTGCATTACTTGCCAACAATCAGTAGAAGGACTCACTCAAAGTTGTTAAAGTTGTTATACCACCTACCTTTATTTTGTTGTAATTATTAAGTAAAAAATGTAATGTGGCTGGGTAGAATTAACAATTTGTTTCAGTAAATATGTGTGTATGTACATTAATTTATTTCAATGTTAGGTTAAAGTCTTTAATTATATTTGTAGGTGGAAAGATAAAGGATAAATAAATAAGTACACACAAGAAATGATAGGTAGATGAACAGAAATATATGAGAGATAAAATTATGATAAAGAAATTCTTTTTGCTATGAATCATATTTTATAAGATGGGTTGTTTTATTATTACACAGAAACAGACAAAACCAAAATATATAAGTGGAGGACCTACATATTTCAAATAAATAAAACATTGTCATGTGCTTGTCCTCTCTGTCTCCGTTTGATTTGGTTTTATTTTTTTTATTTTTTTTAAAGATTTATTTATTTATTATGCATACAGTTTTTTTACAGAAGAGGGCACCAGACCTCATCATAGATGGTTGTGAGCCACCATGTGGTTTTGCTGGGAATTGAACTCAGGTCCTCTGGAAGAACAGTCAGTGCTCTTAACCTCTGAGCCATCTCTCCAGCCCTGATTTGGTTTTATAATTATAGAATAACTTTCTATTGTTTTGGTAATGGGAAAAAAAAACACCTGTGCAGTATTGTTCATACTGGGATGATACTGATAGTTCTGGGCTATGAAAATCAGTCTCTTGGTTTATGGAGTTGTCACAATCACTAAAAGTTTATCATGTATTCATTGGAAGGAGCAACTCAAGAATAGTCTGGCACCTGTTTTTGCAACCACAATAAAAACCAAGAGCCAAGAGTAAGGTGCCAGGACTAAAACTGTAAAATTCTATTCAATTTTCTATTATAGGTCTTTGTGACACATTGAAGAACCACTCACTACTCAGTAGTAAGTTAAAAAGCTTTGGCCATTTGGAAGGCAACAGAAAGTCATATAGATCTTAGGAAGAATCTGGCTCAGTGCCAAGAACTCCTGAAACAAGAACCTCAGATATGTCACTTCTCCTAGGCCTTCCCCAGCATCCTTGTTTTTAACAAGCCATTCACTTATATCTCTGCAGTCTAAAGTCTAAAAAAATTCCACATATAGAGTAGAGCACTTTCTTTTGTTTGAAGATTCATGAAACTTTTTTGAGCCAGAATCTTTAAGTGGTTTTTTTATTAAATGTTTATATCTAAATTATTTTTTATCAAAATTTTATTTTATTTAAATAAAATAGTACTTAAATGTCTATTAATTAAGGAATGTAACCAGTCTCCAACAACAGTATCATCTTCTGCTAATGTCTATGAGTTCAGTATAGAGCAGATCATTTGAAGATAAATAGCTAGAGAGAGTGGAGGGACTTTTTAAGAAAGAAGTTGTAACATGAAATGCAAAGTAACTCTTTTTATTCTCTAGGTAAACATGGCCTTTCATATCGACGGTAAAGCTTTTGTTGTCATAAGTCAGATATATTACCATTTTTCACATTGCCTTTTATATTGTTCTGTATTTCCTAGACATGTATGTTTTCTCCAAACTCATCTACATAATTTCGAATAGTAGTTAGCCGTATTTTGCCAAATTTCAGAAGCTCTCTGTTTGGCTTGCATGATACTGCACATAAAGAACCAAATTTAATAATTCCTTTGATGTGGGATGTCTTTCCTTTGATTTCTATGCTGTGAAGTATCATTGGATAATAAAACAACTATTTGCCAATGGCAAAGCCAGCATATAGGCAGGTGGAAATGTAAGCACAGACATAGGAGAAGAAGGGTGGACTTAGACACTGCAAGTTGCTTCTTCTGAGCTGTTTTCTACTAGCTGTTGCTGCTCTTAAATTTTAGTTTGATCACTGTTTATCCATAAAATACTTTTTAATTTTTGAGATTAATATAATTACATAATTTCCTCACATCCACTTTTCTCTCTTCAATCTCTCTGAAGCCCCACAATTTCTTTTAAATTTATGGCTTTTTCCCATTAATTGTTACTGTAACGCAAACACATAAACATATATATATATATACACACACATTTGTAGACATAATGTAAAATCATAAATATATAAATGCAACTTTCTCAGTTTGTTTGGTGTTATTTGTAAGTACATTATTTTAATGCTGACAACTTCTTAATATGGTTCCTTCAGACTTGTCAATACACATAATGTTTCTATAGGAACAGACACCAATTGGAAATAAATCCATGTATTTACTATACCTTGGAAAAATTGAGAAGGATGTGTCTGTCCTAAGATCTAAATGATGATAATTCATATTTTTAGAAATAAATCCTAATAAACTTCTTCTCAGTTGATCCTCTTCTTAGGAATCAGTTAAGTGGGAGCTGGACCCTCAGATCTCGTGCTTTCCAATCACAAGGGGCATTAAGAAAACATTCTTGAGTAAGCACTCATGGTCTAATCAAACAAATGCAGCCTACTTGATGTTCCAAAGCTTGTCTTTCCATATCCTTTGCTACTTCTTGTGGCTGAATATATCACCACAGGGCTCTTCTCTCTGATCCAGTCAGGGCTGCAGAAGTCAACTGTTTCATTTTCATGTAGATTGCTGCATTCCTGTGCCAGAACTGCACTACTAAATGAATCACTGATTAAAGAAATAAATCTTCACCTCATTCTAGAGAATTTCAACACAGGAACAGAAGAGATCAAGAAGACTTGGACAGAAACAAGGCTGGAAACCACTGTGTGTGTGTGTGTGTGTGTGTGTGTGTGTGTGTGTGTGTGTGTGTGTGTGTTCATTCTATGATCAGAAGTGATATTGCATGTTCAATATCGAATCAAACAAAGTGACTTCCTCTTTCAGTGCAGTGACAAACACCACCCTTGGCTTTTTAGCTGCCTTCTTCAGCTGTGTGGTTGTGGTCATGTAGCATTCTTCACTGAAGTACCCTGGATCTTTTCTCAATATTTACCTAATTGTCACAGGGAGAGTGTTTATGAACAATCAAGTGCTGTGAAGAGTTTTATAAATATTAACTCTACTTGTATTACTTTTAGCTTCATAGAACTATTCACAGTTTCTTTCGATTGTAATGTAGGATGTATTGTAACATATTCTAGACATGCACTCAGCCCTAGGAAAAAGCAAAGAATCTATTCATTACTGCATTACTCCTCTTCATGATGCATGATCCAGTCAGAGACATCAATATCCAATGAATCGTATGGATTTCTCTGATGAGGTGGCTCAATGAAGTTCATGTAAGGTCAGTGCAAGTCCCAGGTACCTCATTCACTGAGTCACTAATTGGCCTCACACCAAAAGTATCCTGTGTCAACCCACTCTAGTTAACCTCCTGTCCTGTCTCCTGAGTCTCTCTTCCCTTTAGTGTGGAGTCTTTTCAAAGACTACCATCCAAAGCAGATACTACAAAAGGAATTGACAGAAAGCACAAACCCTTAGGCAAACACTGGCAGACTCCACCCTTTTAAGCAGAATCAGTTTGCAGTTTATCCTGCATGGAGGAATCTATGGTGTTACCATTTCTGTAATGATGGGATTCATACTTCTTGCCTGTAAGCTACAGTGAGTGACAACATGATATGATGACCTCTTATGTCCCTTCTTACCTGACAGTCACAAATGTTCCATGATCTCATCTATTACACAATACATTTTAGAGCACAGCAGAAAGGAGCTCCAAAGGTCTAGAGGCAGTGCAGAGTTCAGTCTTGTGAGTATAGTCACATTTTTTATCTAGAAATTTCCCAGACATTCTTTCCCGTGTGACCCTCACACCAGATCTGTCATTTTCCAGACCAAAACCTGCTTTCATTGGTATATTACCAGCTCTGTCGCTCTCTCTCTCTCTCTCTCTCTCTCTCTCTCTCTCTCTCTCTCTCTCTCTCTCTCTCTCCTCTATTTCTCCTCTCTCCCTCTCTCTAAAACCGCCTACCAGTCTTTCAGTGACAAGGCATTTTTTTCATCATCTCTTTCTTTATGTTAAGATGGTGAATGAAATAATGGAAAAAGCCAAGACATCAATACGAGGGTCATCCAGAGCTTGGTGAGCCAATCTCTAAACCCAAGCAAAGCTCATTATATCTTTAAGTGTAACCATGGCATTTAAAAAGCAACTTCCATTTCATTTCCCCAAGGCTTTGGTCCAAGACCAGTTGTCTTTGTAATTATATCATATAAGATAGAAAATTAGTAAGAAAACAGGCTCTTAAAACTAATACATATCAGTATCTAAAGAACACACACACACACAAAAAAAAAAAAACCAAATTAAGATTTAGTCCTCATGTGACTTTTTTTTAGAGCAAGTAAGTTTCCAATTAAAATAAATAAATTAATGAAAAGGCCACATTTCTAAGAATAAAACAAGTTGGAGGTGTCTTCAACTCCTCAGCAAGGTTTCAGTCATTGTACTTCACCACTCATCATTATAATATCTAATCAAGGGAGCTTAAATACTTCAGTGAGCTATCAAAATAAATTTGATCTGAGCAGCTCAGGTCTCCCGCATTGCTAGGGTTACTGACTAGGTGAAACATGTTTTTGTTTTAATTCTTGTCTCTGCTCAAAAAGGATTAATGGCCATAATTCTCCTATCCCCATTTAATTGAGAAATGAAGTTTGAAGAGCTACCTCCTGGAACACTTCCCACTGAAGTATGACCCATCTATTGTCTATACCATAAATTTTCGGCTCAAACACACTTGTCCATATCCTCCCTACCCAACAGGGGGAATAAGAACAGAATTATGAGTGTATGTAGTGTTTATCTCTATTAAGAATCACAAAATTTTATGATTTACTGTTTTTCTCTTAGAAATATCTTAAGGAAGACATTGTCTGACAAGCTGGCCAGGACTGCCATTCTCCTCTGATATCCTAGCATGCATATTATAGCAAATGTTTCTTACTTAGAAATGATTCAGATTGCTTTGCATGTTTTATAATTTTTAACTTTTGCCATTGCTTTTAACTGTCATTGAAGGAAAGGACGTATGTAGAAATGAAGAAGCAAGGTGTAATACCTTGGGCCTCATTTCTCTGCAGCAGGACAGGCTTTGGTAGAGGAAGGTTGTAATCCTGAACAGAGAGCCTTCCTACATCTTTAAATATATTCAACATGAGGACTGAATACATGGGATATAGAGGTCCCTCAGGCCAAGCTCACATTTTTCTACAACTAGTGTGAAAATGTGACAAGGCACTCCCAGCACAGAGGTTTCATTGGTCACTTAGAGAGTCCTCAGCATGTGCTGGCTTCTGCCAGTCTTACATCTTTTTCTGAAGCCATGAGAATCCAAAAATGTGGATTTGAAGCACATAAAATATTTTCCCCAACCTAATTAAAAATATTGATTTGTCTAGAACACATAGATCACATAGTCTAACTCAGGTATACTCTATATGCTTCTGTGTGATGACTTGGATATCCAGAAACCCTCTTTATGCTTAGTCTGTCATGCTAGTGCACTGCCTCCTTAAAATCCTTCCACACTGCTGTGGCCCTTCGACCTTTCTGAACCAGGTTTGCACCACTATTGTGGGTGTAATTTTAGTGATTAAAATGTTAGATAGGAAACTACTTTGCAAATGGTTTTATATGATATTTCGCTACTTTTCAAAATAGCTTTGGGATAGTTAAAAAAGCAGAACATGTTTCAGATGTAAGAAATTGAACATCAGAAGATATACTGATTAATGCCAGATTGCCAGTACATACCCAATGTCTAAAGTGTATGTCTCCTGCTAGACAGACCTTGTGTAATTTTAAAGTCTTCACATCTAGTTTTTTGATCAGAAGGTTCAGAATAAACAATAGCTCTATGAGTTGTGTCTAAGAAATATTTTTTAGCTTTGTTTTTTAAATGTTAATATAAATATAGAAATTGACAATGTATCTTTTTTCCACTCTCATTGTTTGCTACAAATAAATATAAGCACATACATCATACATATCAATACATAACAAAAATATCAATATACACACATAATCATACAACACTCATACTCACACAAACACACATGTACAAATATCAGACATACATAATGGAAACATACATAATGCATAAGCATACAAATATGTGCAATGTATATGTGTGTGCATGTACACAAACAGGAAAATGTTTGTATAATCATCTATAAAACTTTTCTATTTTTATTTATGTGTGGTCAGAAAAGTAAATTTATCTTCAGAAAATTCTATTATTCTCCTTGAACTATAGATAATCTCTTTTCTGTGCAAGAATACAAATATGCACATGAGAACACATTAAACTATTTCTCTCAGTTTTGTTTGCTTCATATATGTATTGCAATACAAATTAAGAAAGGTTGTAATTTCTAACTTGAGGCTATATTCCCCTGTTTGGGAAACTCTTATCCTAAATCATTTTAATTGATGAATATTTTTATTTGGGATAATTAAGTCTAAAGGAAAAACCCAGAGAAGGTTTAAATTTGGAAAAAAAAATAGATGTAACTGTTTTTCTATCAGATTTGGTTTTTATCAATCATACATTAAAGGATAAGAGTAGCACTTTCTCTTGTCTATTTCTTTTTCTGATGGAACTAGTCTAAATGGCCAAAATATGTTAAGAATTCTGAACAATTTCTTTTCTGAATAACTGTCAATTGATGTTCTAACCAATAGGATAAAAGCTGGCCTTCTAAATATCAGAGTAGGTTGGTTGTCTTCTGTTGGAAGATTTGGAGTGGAAGGATTCATATAGCACAATTTTGTTTTTTAAGTAGATCCCCATGTTCACTCTCCTGAAATCATCTCCCATCTCAGTTCTTAGTGGTATCTGTACACGGAAATATTTATGTCTATAGCTAAGGGAAAGTTAGGTACTCTGTTGCTCCTTCAAGACATGTCTGATTTCTGTGTATTCATTCTCTGGCGATCCCTCAAGATGCTCCCTCAGTAGAAGTTTCCATTTTAATTTTTGCGAGCACATGTGACATCAAGATGCCTTTATATAAGCAATCATAGGGTCCTTTTCCAACATTCATCATGCAAGACACCCTGCCCTAAGTTAGTGAGCTCATGGATGAAGAAAGTCTAGAAGGTTTTCATGGAGCAAGCAAAATTACAGAGCATTAGAGCTGACCTATCCTCCAAGAAAACATTCTAAAACTTTTCCAATTCTATGGTAAATTCAGAAGTGAGGATTTAAAAACATGCAAGGGACTTTTATGCAACCAGGTAGAACAAAGGTGCAAAGTATACCCTTTAAAACACATTCTCAATTTCCTCTCCCTGCACATTGCCATTAAAAAAAATCAGAAACCACTCCCTATTGTGGAATATTATTTTAACTGGACAAGTTAAATGTAACAAGATGTGTTGCATTTGTTAATGCTGTGGAATATTACTCTAACCATGCAAAGCTTATTTTTGTTTATGCTGCATTTATAATTATGTGAAGATATGTTGCATTTGTTTCACCTTGCATGCTTATGGCACCTGATTGGTCTAATAAAGAGCTGAGTGGCCAGTAGCTAGTCAGAGAAAGAATAGGTGGGGTTGGCAGGCAGAGAATTAATAGGAGAAAATATCTAGGTACAAAAGAAAGAGAGGAGATGGAGAAGGAGAGAATGAGAGAGGGCTCTGGAGCTACAAGCCAGACAGTCACCAACAGGACAGATACAAGAAGTATTGAGAGTAAGATATACAGAAATAAAACTGTTAATAAGCCCTGAGGAAAAAGGAAAATTAAAGTAGGTTGAGAGAACTAACCAGAAATAAGTCTAAGCTAGGCCAAGCATTCAAAACTAATAGTAAGTCTCTATATCATGATTTGAGAGCTGGTGCATGACCCCAAAAGAAAAAAAAGCTTTGTA
Source organism: Sigmodon hispidus (assembly GCA_004025045.1). Classification (NCBI taxonomy): domain Eukaryota; kingdom Metazoa; phylum Chordata; class Mammalia; order Rodentia; family Cricetidae; genus Sigmodon; species Sigmodon hispidus. Next base: position 67,225 of record PVIH01010900.1, read on the forward strand.
TACCTTATTCATGTCCTCAGAGCTGTGTAAGAATACTGCCTACTGTCCTTAACTCTGGGGAGTCAGTGGGTGGTATCGCATGACTTCAGAGATACAGTGACACAAGTATAAACTATAAAGTTCCTATTGTGGGCTGTTCAGGTGCTAACATTGATCCTCTGATACATTTCTAAAGTCTAATCACTGTGTCCTTTTGTTGATCTTAAACACATTTAGTCCCAACAGAGACTTCTACTAACCAGAAAAACTATTTAAATAATAGAATCTTTCATAAAATTATGCACTCTGATCCAAATTCAGAATTCAAATAGACTTGAAAGTCTACTCTATGGAGATATATTTTAATTTTAATAAAATTAGTCTGGAATATCAGAAAACAGATCCACCCACAGTCAAGCCAGGGGTGTCAGAGAGTGAAAACTGATGCTTTTAATCCCATCACTCAGGAGATAGAGATCTTCCTAGATTTTATGAGTTCAAGGCCTAACAACCAAACCTTGGTGTCTCACAGCTTTAATCCTAACTATAGGATTTTGATGCAGCGTTGATCCTGGAAGTGAAGCAAGTCGGCAGGGAAGATATTTTTAAAAAGGAGGAAACAGAGATTCAGGCATTCTGTAGAAATGACCAGCCAGGCTGAGGACCCTAGAAGATAGCTTTTATCCTGAGAAGTTGGCTGGGTGAGAATTGACTGTGGTCTGTTTACTCTTTCTGGAATTCCAGCCTTTTCCCCAATATCTGGCTTGGAGTTTTCCTATAATAACAACTAAATTCCTGTTACACTACTCCTTTTACTGCAGTCAAGTGCTGTATTATTTTATTAGGATATATTTATGTTCACTAAACAGCTCAATGTCTTGTAGTGGCACTTTCTTTTTATCTTTATTTATTTTGTATTTATCAAAAAAAAACAGTAAAATGAATTTAAAATGATGAAAAGTTAACAATAACTATAAAGAGGATAAAAATCATAAGCATGACTTATCAAGTGTGATAATGCAAATAAGATTGCTACACATATATTTACTTTGTGTTCAGCTTTCCCTCTGAATTTTTTTTCCATCCCTGTATATCCTTATACAAGGTCTCTTCCCCCTCCCACCACATCTGGTCCTTTTTCTTCTCCGCAACTCCCCATCCCCTCCCTGGGCAGGGAGCAGACAGTCCTATGGTCCCACTGACCCAATAATGTTTGGATCAGTCTCCACTCCTGGCCAAATCCAGTTTTGTCCATCCTCCCTCAAGAGTGAGTCAGGTGTTCCTATAGTTGGAGTGGGGTCCGAAGGGTCAGTCCAGGGTGGTTCTGATCCCAAGCTGTTCAGTGGTTGTGGTTTGCAGCTTGGGCATGTTTGGCTTTTTTTATTTCTTTGTTTGTTTAGAGACCACTAATGAGTGAGTACATCCCCTGCTTATCTTTCGAGATTGTGGTACCTCACTCAGGAGGATATTCTCCAAATATATCCATTTGACTGCAAATTTTAGGATATCATTTTTTCTTACTGCTGAGTAGCATTCCATTGTGTAGATGTACCACAGTTTGTTAATCCATTCTTCAGTTGAGGGACATCTAGGTTGTTTCCAGGTTCTTGCTATTACAAATAATGCTGCTATGAACATAGTTGACCTAATACATTTGGAGTGTGAATGTGCCTCTTTAGGGTATACACCCAGAAGTGGTATTGCTGGGTCCTTGGGGAGATTGATTCTCAATTTTCTGAGAAACCGCCATATTGCATTCCAAAGTGGCTGAACAAACTTACACTCCCACCAATAATGGAGGAGTGTTCCCCTTGTTCCACATCCTCTCCAACATAGGCTGTCATCTGGCCTTTTATCTTAGCCACTCTAATAGGTGTTAGGTGGTCTCTCAAAGTTGTTTTGATTTACATTTTTCTAATGGCTAAAGATGAAGAGCACTTTTTCAGGTGCCTTTCAGCCATTCGTAGTTCCTCTGCTGTGAATTCCCTTTTTAGATCTATACCCCATTTTTTGATAGGGTTATTCAAGGTTTTGGGCTCTAGATTCTAAAGCTCTTTATATACCTTAGAGATCAGTCCTCCATCACTTGTAGGGTTGGTGAAAATCTTTTCCCATTTTGTAGGCTGTCGTTTTGTCCTATTGACAATGTCCTTGGCTTTGCAGAAGCTTCCCAGCTTCAGGAAATTCCACTTATTGATTGTTGGTCTTAGTGCCTGTGCCACTGGTGTTCTATTTAGGAAGTGATGGCCTGTGCCAATTTGTAGAAGTGTATTTCCCACTTTCTTTTCTGTGAAGTTCAAAGTGGTTGGGTTTAAATTGAGGTCTTTGATCCACTTGGATTTGAGTTTTGTGCAGGGTGACAGGCTCGGATCTATTTGCATTTTTCTACACACTTCCATCCAGCTATGCCAACACCATTTGTTAAATATACTATCTTTTTTCCATTGAATGTTTTGGGCCACTTTGTCAAAGATCAGGTGTTCATAGGTTTTTGGGTTAATGTCTAGATCCTCAATTCTATTCTATTGGTCCACAAGTCTGTTTTTATGCCAGTACCTGGCTGTTTTTATTACTGTAGCTCTATAGTATAGCTTGAAGTCAGGGATGGTCATACCTCCTGAGGCTCTTTTGTTGAGTAAAGTTGTTTTGGCAATCCTGGCTTTCCTGTTATTCCAAATGAAATTAAGTATTGTTCTTTCAAGGTCCTAAAAATAATTGTGTTGGGATTTTGATGGGCAGTGCATTGAATCTGTAGATTGCCTTTGGCAGAATTGCCATTTTTACTATGTTGATCCTACTGATCCAGGAACATGAGAGCGCTTTTCATTTTCTGATATCCTCTTCAATTTCTTTCTTTAGTGATTTAAAATTTTTGTCAAATAGGTCTGTTACTTCTTTGGTTATAGTTACTCCAAGGTATTTAATACTCTTTGCAGCTATTATGAAGGGTAATGTTTCCCTTATTTCTTTTTCAGCTCTTCTATCTTTAGCGTATAAAAGGGCTACTGATTTCTTTGAGTTAATCTTGTATCCTGCTACATTGCTGAAGGTGTTTATCACCTGTAGCAGCTCCTTGGAAGAATTTTGTGGGTCACTTATGTATACAATCGTATCATCTGCAAATAGAGATAGCTTCACTTCTTCTTTTCCAATTTGCATGCCCTTAATCTCTTTTCGTTCCCTTATTGCTTTAGCTAAAACTTCAAGAACTATATTGAATAGATAAGGGGAGAGAGAACATCCTTGTCTAGTTCCTGACTTTAGTGGGATTGCTTTGAGTTTTTCTCCATTAAGTTTGATACTGGCTGTTGGCTTCTTGTAAATCGCCTTTATTATATTTAGGTATTCTCCCTATATTCCTGATCTCTCCAGGGCTTTAATCATAAAGGAGTGTTGGATTTTGTCAAAGGCTTTTTATGCATCTAAGGATATGATCATGTGGTTTTGTTCCTTTAGTTTGTTTATATGGTGGATAACATTTACAGTTTTTCATATGTTAAACCAGCCCTGCATTTCTGGGATGAAGCCTACTTGGTCGTGGTGGATGATATCTTTTATACATTGTTGTATACGGATTGCCAAGATTTTGTTGAGAATTTTCACATCAATATTCATGAGGGAAATTGGTCTGTAATTCTCCTTCTTTGTTGTGTCTTTGAGTGGCTTGGGTATTAGGGTGATTGTGGCCTCATAAAACGAATTTGGCAATATTCCTTCAGTTTCTACTGTGTGAAATAGTTTGAGGAGTAACAGTAATAATTCTTCTTTGAATGTCTGTTAGAATTCAGCACTGAAACCATCTGTGCCAGGGCTTTTATTTTTGGGAGGTTTTTAATGACAGCTTCAATTTCCTTAAGGGTTATACGCCTGTTCAGGAAATTAATCTGATCTTCATTTAATTTTGGTAGATGATACCTGTCCAGAAAGCTGTCCATTTCTTCTAGGCTTTTCATTTTTTTGGAATACTGATTTTCAAAATATGATCTGATAATTCTCTGTATTTCCTGGGGGTCTGTTGTTATGTCTCCCTTTTCATTTCTGATTTTGTTGATTTGAACACTCTCTCTCTGTTTTTTAGTTTGGCTAAGGTCTTATCTATCTTGCTAACTTTCTCAAAGAACCAACTCTTAGATTTGTTGATTCTTTGTATTGTTCTTTTTGTTTCAATTGTATTGATTTCAGCTCTAAGTTTGATTATTTCCTGACATCTACTCCTTCCAGGTGAGTTTGCTTCTAATTGTTCTAAGACTTTCAGCTGTGCTGTTAGGTCTTTAGTGTGGGATTTCTCAATGTTTTTCAAATAGGCATCTAGTGCTATGAATTTTCCTTTTAAGACTGCTTTCATTGTGTCCCACAAGTTTGGATATGTTGTAGATTCATTTTCATTGAATTCTAGGAAGACTTTGAATTCTTTCTTAATTTCCTTGACCCAGAGATGGTTCAGCTGATTGATGTTTAGTTTCCATGAGTTAGTAGGCTTTCTTTGGGTTTTGATGTTGTTGAACTCTAACTTTAGGTCCTGGTGTTCCGATATGTTACAAGGGATTATTTCCATTTTTTTAGTATCTGCTGATATTTGCTTTATGACCAATTATGTGGTCAATTTTGGAGAAAGTTCCATGAGGAGCTGAGAAATATGTATATTCGTTTGCCTTTGGGTGGAAGGTTCTGTAGATATCTATGAAATCCATTTGCATCATAACCTCATTTAGACTCCTTAGTTCTCTGTTGAGACTCTGCCTGGTTGATCTATCCTGGGTTGAAATTGGGGTATTGAAGTCTCCCACTATTAGGGTGTACGAATTGATGTGGGATTCAAGCTTTAGCAGTGTTTCTTTTACATATGTAGGTGCCCCTATATTAGGGGCATAAATATTTAAGATTGAAATCTCCTCTTGACCAATTTTTCCTGTGATGAATAAGTAGTGACCATCTTGGTCCCTTTTAATTGCTTTTAGCTTAAAGTCTACTTTGTTAGATATTAGGATTGCAACCCCTGCTTGTTTCTTAGGACTGTTTGACTGGAAAATCTTTTCCCAACCCTTTATTCTAAGCCTGTGTCTGTCTTTGCAGTTGAGGTGTGTTTCTTGTA
>PVIH01010901.1:0-72279 GCA_004025045.1 Sigmodon hispidus
TTCTATGATTTTATTGAAAACATTATCTGTGCCTTTGAGCTGGTATTCTTTTCCTTCTTCTATTCCTATTATTCTCAAATTAGGTCTTTTCATGGTGTCCCAGATTTCCTGAACATTTTGAGTTATGGCTTTTTTAGTTTTACTATTTTCTTTGACTGATATATCTATTTGAGCTACTGAGTCTTCCACTTCAGAGATTATATCTTCCATCTCTTGAACTCTGTTTGTTATGCTTGTATCTGTGGTTCCAGCTTTTTTCTTCAGATTTTCTATTTCCATCTTTGCCTCATTTTGTGCCTTTTTTATTGCTTCCATTTCAGCTTTTAGTTCCTGGCATTTTTCTTTCATAGATTTGTTCTTCTCTTCCAATTTTTTGTTTGTATTTTCTTCTATTTCTTTAAGGCTTTTTTTTTCATATCTTCTTTGAGAGCTTCGATGATCATCAAAAAGGAATTTTTGGTGATGCTTCCTTCTGTTTCCTCTTCATTGCTCAGTTCAGGTCTTGTATTTGTAAGATCGCCACTTTCTTCTGGAGTTACCTTGTTGTTCTTTGTATTATTATGTAAGTTTTTGCACTGACGTTTGCCCATGGCTTCAGTGGTTCAAGATTAGGTGGTTCCTGGGCAGTTGTGGCACTCAGGCTTGTGTGCCTCCTGTCACCTCTCTGGGTGGGGTCTGAGTCTGTCCTTCATGGACCCTAGTCCTTATCTGTTTGCTTAGTTGGAGGTGGAGGTAGCTGTGCAAATTCCCTCAGCAGCAGCTGGGGGTATAGTGACAGGCAGACTTTATCTGTGCCTGCTACTGAGATGATATTTTTCACAGACCTATCAGTGCTTCATGACTTTTTTCAGTATGTAGATTTACTTCAGAATAAGCTGTACATATGTGGAAGATTAGAAGATATCTTATATTGTCTAGTTATAAAAATGTTCCTCACTTGATGTTGGGTGTCTTAATCAACCACACACATAAATTAATTTCCTGGAGTATGTTTTATATATAAAGCACTATGAAGGATAATATTGAATGTTAACCACTGGATGGTATTCACATGCCAAGGACCATAGAACAAGGTTGCCAAAATAAAGGTAGAGAAAGTATAAGAAATAACAAGTGAAGAAGATTGGCAGAAGAAAAAAACTGAGGGAGGATTCAGATTTTTTTCTACTTAATTTTTTTATTTATAAATTGAAGTCTTTTTATCCTTGTATTCTCTTACCCTCCTTCTTTCCTTCCTCCCATTCTTTCCAGTCTTCGGCCTCTCCCCTCCCCAGCTCCCCAGCTCCTCCCTAAAAAGAGCAAGAAGTCCCAAGGTGGGTCAGCTCAACATGGTGCATCCACTCCAGGAAAATCCAATCTCCTTATTCTAATATCAAGACTGGGTTAGGTGTTCCTCTGAAGGAAATGGACTCCGAGATGCCAGACCATCCACAGAAACATTATCTGATCCCTCCCCTTGAGACTCTACATACTATCCATGTAAATGACAGTTGCCTACCCTTTAAATTTTGACTAAAATAGTTCTGCAGAGCTAACCAGATTTTTTTATGCCTCTTTCAGGCCTTTTTTATTAGGCTTTTCATAAGAGTCACAGACATACTTATATTTTTTGCTTGGTGATGAACTATTTTTGTCAACTGAAACAAGTCCTTTTGGTAAGTTAATACTGAAAATGATGGCGACCTCTTGTTTACCATTCTGACATTCTTTAGTGATTCGTCACAATGTACCTAGTAGCAGTTAGTTTTCTTTTCTTTTTTTTTTCTTTTTTTTTATTATAAATAAAGAAGTCACATTTTCTATCCCTGTACGTCCTTGATTAAGGTCCCTTCCCGCTCCCAGCACATCAAGTCCTTCTTTCTTCTCCACAACTCCCCATCCACCCCATGGGCAGGTGATCCCAGGGACCCAAGGTCACAATATTGCTTAGTTCAGCCTCCACTCCTGGCAAATCCAGTTTTCTCCCCCCAACATCAAGACTGAGTCAGGTGTTCCTCTAGGGGGAGTGGGATCCAAGGTGTCAGTCCAAAGTGTTTCCTCTGATCCTAAGCTGTTGTTCAGTATTTGTGGTTTGCAGCTTGGGCATGCTTTGCTTTTTTTGTTTGTTTGTTTGGAGTCCACTAATGAGTGAGTACATCCCCTGCTTATCTTTCTAGGTTTGTGATACCTCGCTCAGGAGGATATTCTCCAAATCCATCCATTTACCTGCAAATTTTAGGATATCATTTTTTCTTACTGCTGAGTAGTATTCCATTGTGTAGATGTACCACAGTTTGTTAATCCAGTCTTCAGTTGAAGGATATCTAGGTTGTTTCCAGGTTCTTGCTATTAAAAGTAGTGCTGCTATGAACATAGTTGAGCTAATGCCATTAGAATGTGATTGTGCATCTTTAGGGTATACACCCAGGAGTGGTATTGCTGGGTCCTTGGGGAGATTGATTCTCAGTTTTCTAAGAAACCGCCATATTGCAGTCCAAAGTGGCTGAACAAGCTTACACTCCCACTAACAAAGGAGGAGTGTTCCCCTTGTTCCTCAACCTCTCCAGCATAGGCTGTCATCTGTGTCTTTTATCTTAGCCAATCTGACAGGAGTAAAGTGGTATCTCAAAGTTGTTTTGATTTGCATTTCCCTGATGGTTAAAGATGTCCAACACTTTTTCAAATGCCTTTCAACCATTTTTAATCCTTCTGCTGAGAATTTCCTTTTTAGTTCTGAACTCCATTTTTTGATTGGGTTATTCAAGTTTCTGGGCTCTAGTTTCTTGAGTTCTCTATATATTTTAGAGATCAGTCCTCTATCACTTGTAGGGTTAGTGAAAACCTTTTCCCATTCTGTAGGCTGTCATTTTGTCCTATTGACAGTGTCTTTGGCTTTACAGAAGCTTCTCAGTTTCAGGAGGTCCCACTTATTGGTTTTTGTTCTTAGTGTCTGTGCCACTGGTGTTATATTTAGGAAGCGGTCACCTCAGCCAATTCGTTGAAGGGTATTTTCCACTTTATTTTCTATCAAGTTCAGTGTGGCTGGGTTTATGTTGAGGTCTTTGATCCACTTGGATATGAGTTTTGTGCAGGGTGATAGGCTCGGATCTATTTGCATTTTTCTACACACTGACATCCAGCTATGCCAACACCATTTGGTAAAGATACTATCTTTTTTACATTGAATTTTTTGGCCCTCTTTGTCAAAGATCAGGTGTTCATATGTTTTTTGGGGGGCTTAATGTCAGGATCTTCAATTCAATTTCAATGTTCTTAAACACTGAACATTATCTGAACAGAATCATGAAATCTTGACTTCACTGACTACTATATCCTCAGTGATCATCTTTAGCTTTGTAACAGAGTAAAGAATTGTTCAAAGGTTTTCAGATGGTTATAATCTGGACAGACTAGGGAGATACCAAACAGGTTTTGGGGAGACACCAAACAGGTTGTATACACCTTTTGCTTATAAATTCCAAAAGTTCATTTATGCTGATTGATATTTAAATGACAGCACATATTTCTCATGAAATGACATGTAGGGCACACTTCCCAGAGCTTCTCAATGAGACCAACCATCTGTCTTACCTGTGTCCTTACACTTTATTTCTCTTTAATGGAAGCATTAATACATTCCACTGACGGCATGCCAAGCTAGAGAATAGATGGTACAGCTCATTTGAAGAATCCTGGAAGTGCTCCAAGATTTCATCACTGGAAATTTCGTTTAGCCATCTAATGTACACCATGCATCATAAATTGCACTAGCTGAGAATTTTGCATGATCCCTGGAAGACTCACCTGCCAGTTATATAACACTATGTACATGAATTTTTGTCTCCCAGTGGGCAAAACATTTACAATTCTAAAGAACAGAGAATTTTAATGTGTTCAATGTTTGCTTCCATGACCATGTGATATACAGAGTTTATTGAAAATTTCTTTGGCTCTGGTAAACTTTTCAGTAGTTCTTGAAAGAAATCTCACTGAACGAAGCAGACATTTAAGGGACACTAGGACAGCATTTGAATCACATCATGGAATCAACATATTAACAAACAAATACACATACTTTAAATAGTATTGTTTCATGCACTGAGTAGTTTATACATATAAAATTCATAGATAGGGAAACAGCTAGTATTAATTTTATATTTATGGAGGATTTACCTGAACTAAAGATATCTTTATCAGTAGGATAATAGTCATATAATTTCCATGCAATTGTGGATCCATGGGAATAATGAAGTAACAATCAGAAAGTGAGGGGCAGAAAAGTCTGGTTACATTTCATCATGTGTGGCTATGAGTAAGTCACTGGGACTCTCTAAGCCTTCATTTATTCAACTTAAAAATATTCTTTTGGGAGACCTCTGTGCATTGAATGCAACAGGGGTAAATGGTGAGATATTAGATGCTTCAGTATTCTTCCTAAAGTCAGAGAGCAGTGCTAAATTTTGAAATATCTAAACTCTCTGAAAAATAATAGGGTATTTAGCTCTTTATATAATATGATATGGATAACAGGAAATTTTCACTATCAAAGTATTCTTACATTATCATATGTGGTCTCTTGAACTGATTAATTAAAGTGTATTTTATTGACATTTTTATATCTATTGTGTTTCTATTTTCTTTTCATACATATATGGCCTTAATTCTCTCTCCCTAGTCCTTGGCTTTGTTGTACCTTTTGGCCCCCGGTATTCTTATTACTACTTGCTTATCACATGTTCTAAGACTTTCCCAATCCCTTTTCCTCTTCTCATGGGCCCCTTTGTAGTTTTACTACCCATGCTCATTCCTACAGGAATACATGTGCATAGAATCTATAAGATAAAAGAAGAACATATGGTATTTGCCTTTCTGAACCTCACTAAATATATTTTGTTCCATACATTTTCCTGCAAATTTCATTTTTCCTTACAGCTGAATGAAATTCCATCAAGCACCTGAGCCACAATTCCACTATTCACTCATCAGCTATGGTTATTTAGGCTTACCATTTTCTGGCTATTGTGACTAATACTATTGGTGGATATTCCCCTGTCATGGAATATAGAGTCCTATGGGTTTATTCTCAGGAATGGTATGGATGGATCATATAGGGCTTCTATTTGTAGTTTTTTTGGAGGACCTCCACACATACTGTTTTCCATGGTAGTGTCTCCACTCTGCTTATCTGCCAATGGTAAATAAAAGATCTCTTTCCCCACATTTTCTTCAGCATTGGCTATAGTTTGTATTTCTATGGTTGTCCTTCTGGCTGGGTTGATATGCAATCATTTTGTTAACCTTACATTATTAATTTGTTTATTAATACATCCTTCTTTGGGCCCCATATATCAACAGATATTTTCTTGACTCTTAACAAAATACTGCTATTAATAAATCCTGGGTATTCTGTCTTTGGATCTTCATTTCTTTCTTCTTGTCATTTTAATTGATTTATATGTAAATCATCCTTCATTAAAGATGAAATCTTACCTCTGCTACCATTAGTAAATCTATGGGTACTCAGATATCTCGAAGTGTCTGTCCAGTCTGAGAACCCAGCCAGCCCATAGGAAATGTACTTAGAGTTATCATTAAACTAAATCAAATGTATTGTCCAAGATATAGTGAATTAAATGTTTGAATTCAAGAATTGTATTAAATTAAAAAATTTTCAGAATTGTAAGTGTCATGAAGAATTTTCCTTTTAATGCTGTACTTAGAAAATTTAAAAGCCAAACAATATCTTTCTGGGCAGTATCATTCTATAATTTAAATTTTTTCTACCACATTATTTTTTCCTTTTTTATTATTATTTTTGAATAAAGTCTCATTTTTATCCATGAATCCCCATGTTCAAAGTCTCTTCCCCCTCCTGACCCCTCCCAACCCCTCCCTGTCACACATTCTTCTCCCCATCTCCTCATTTCTTCCCAATAAAGGGCAGGAGGTCCCAAGGTAGCTTAGTTCAGCATCAACTCCAGGCAGGTCTTCTTTCCTCACCCCAATATTAAGAATGTATCAGGTGTTGCTCTGGAGGGAATGGGCTTCTAGGTGATAGTCCAAGGTGCTTCAGAATCCAAACTGTTCAGTGGTTGTGGTTTGCAGCTTTGGTGTGCTTTGCTTTTTGTTTAAAGTCCACTAATGAGTGAGTACATCACCTGCTTATCTTTCTGGGTTTGTGATACCTCACTCAGGAGGATATTGTCCAAATCCATCCATTTGCCTGCAAAGTTTAAGGTTCATTTTTTCTTCCTGCTGAGTAGTACTCCATTGTGTAGATGTACCACAGTTTGTTAATCCATTTTTCAGCTATGGGGCATCTAGGTTGTTTCCAGGTTCTTGCTATTACTAATAATGCTGATATGAACATAGTTGAGCTAATGCTTTTGAGGTGTGAATGTGCATCTTTAAGGTATATGCCCAGGAGTAAAGTAGTATCTCAGAGTTTTTTTGATTTTCATTTCTCTAATGGCTAAAGATATCAAGCACTTTTTCAAGTGCCTATTAGCCATTTTTAAATCTTCTGCTGAGAATTCCCTTTTTAGTTCTGAACCCCATTTTTTATTGGGTTATTCAAGGTTCTAGGCTCTAGTTTAGTCATCAGAGAAATGCAAATCAAAACAACTTTGAGATACCACCTGACACCTGTCAGATTGGCTAAGATAAAAGAATAGATAACAGGAGAGAGGCCATCCTTGTCTACTTCCTGATTTTAGTGAGATTGCTTTGAGTATTTCTCTATTTAGCTTGATGTTGGCCATCAGTTTCTCATAAATTGTCTTTATTAAATTTAGATTTTTCCCTGTATTCCTGATCTCTCCAGGACTTTTATCATGAAAGTATGTTAGATTTTGTCAAAGGCTTTTTTAGCATCTAAGGTTATGATCATATGGTTTTTTTCCTTCAGTTTGTCTGTATGGTGGATGACATATACAGTTTTTGTATGTTGAACCATCCCTGCATGTCTGGAATGAAGCCTATTTGATTGTGGTGGATGATATTTTTTATACGTTGCTGTATTCAGTTTGCCAGAATTTTGCTGAGTACTTTTGCATCGATGTTCATGAGGGAAATTGGTCTATAATTCTCTTTCTTTGTTTTGTTTTTGAGTGGCTTGGGTATTAGGGGTATTGTGGCCTCATAAAAAGCTGTCTTTTTCCTCTAGGTTTTCCATTTTTGTGGAGTATAGATTTTCAAAGTAAAAATATGGAATGCTTCACAAATTTGCATGTCATCCTTGCACAGGGGCCATGCTAATCTTCTCTGTATCATTCCATTTTTAGTATATGTGCTGCCAAAGCAAGCACTGGTCTGGAACCTTAAAGTAGTTTAATTTATATGTCTGCAATGGCTGTGGGTGTTTCCACAATGAATGAAACATTTATTTTCTCAGGTATGTTTTTCCACAAGGCCAAATGTTTCTTTTCTTTAATGAATAAAAGGCAGTTTTGACATTTCTTTACAAGCACAATGGACACAATAATATTGCTTTATAGTTTCATTTCTATTTAGCAAAATCATGATTCATAACCATTTCTTTACCTGCTCTGTTGCTGTGTAACAAATCATAAGCCAACTCATCAGCAATGGCATTTTTAATGATTACAATAAGGTAGTGAAAGTGACCTTCACTTTACTGATGAAAAACTGAAGCATAGAGTATGTGAGCAAGTTTCCTTGATATGTGATATAATTATGAAAGTAAATCTAATTTCTTTAAACTACTTGAAGGCTAAAGATGTAGGTCAGTGGTAGAGTACCTACTACATTCAAGAACCTCTCAGTACAACCCCCAACATTAAAAATTATGTATACACATCTATGGAGACATTTATATATACATGCTATGGTTACTCTATTTTAGTATATTGATCTAATAACTACTAGTTAATGTCCACTTAATTTAGCATTAAATTGACATGGAATTTCATATGTTTGCCAAATGAGATCATCAAAATTGTATTGAATTGATTCAAGATTCATAAACTATAAAACCTGATACAATTTAGTTTGCATCTCTAACCCTTATGGCGAAAGTTAGAATCCTGTCCCACACATACAATATTAAAGCAAATTATATCTTAACTCCTTTAGGAAACTCTTGTGTTTCTGCCATGGTACCCTCAATATCTCAAGATGAATAACTTTTTTCACATAAAGTCAGTTTCAAATGGAACTAAGTTTCAAGTTATAGTTGCATATTCTGAAACATTTTCTTATACTTTATAGACATGTCCATAAGCACATTAGTATGTACACATGCTAAAAACTATTGTCATTAATAATAAAATATTAGTAGTAATAATAAATCCTTTCAGATTTCCCCCAGTAACATGGAACGAAACAGCAAGTCTATTTCTAAAGACTAATCTTTGAAATGTTCAGTATAAGATTTTTCTTTCTTTTTTTTATGATTGTAGTTTGCTTGGTTTTATTGAATGTTTTCCTGAATTCTCAGATTTTTCTTTCTTAAGAGTCACTTTCATCTTTTAGACAAATGTGCTTGTTTTCAATTAATTACTCTTCCTTAATAACTTCCCTTTGGAATGACGTTGCTGGTGTGATAAATTAACATTAACATTTTAATCCAAAATGCCTTTTAAAAGCCATGCATTCTCCAGCTTACTATGCTCCATGCTCCCTTGTTATATTATCTTAGATATTTTTAATGGTGTGGACAATAAAGCTTCAGTCAGCATTTAAACTTGAATTTGATATTTCCATTGTCAATCAAAATTTAGATGTTAAAATACTCTTGGTATTTCTCTTACAGGATGGAAAGCCTAATACGGGGACGGAATCCCCCACAATATCAGCGAAGTCCTTGTAAGGAGGCTCGTGCAGCACTTCGGAAGCGGCCTGAAGAAGAGTGTAAGTATGTCTAATCATAATAACCATGTGCTAGGCAGACTTTGGTGAATAGCACAAAAAATGAGCATGTTTGCTGTTAAAAGCTCAGGAAAATTACATAAGTATTCAGTTAATAGATGTTAAATAGATCTGAGTTTTTTATTATTACTACAACAAAGACTAGTGCTGTGAACCCTATTTTCCTACAAGTACTCTGGTAATTAGGGACTTCTGTGGCATTCAGACTTTGCATTAAATGGGAACAGGAAAGTCCACACAGTACTCTAAATCTCTCAAGGTCTTTATACACCATACATACCAATGTTCTGAGGAGTCTTGAGGTAAAGAAACTTATGAAATATGCTTAAAATCTATTTCCTTTAGACTACAGTTCTCTTTCGAATATGCTTTCTTTCTTAAAATGTCACACTCTTTGCAAACTACTGTCACTAGAGAATTAAATGCCTGAGGTTAAGTGTATATCCATTTATCAAACTGAAATTTTTGATTTAATGAAATTTAGTAAAATGTTTGAAAGATGAATGCTATAAATGACACTGTAAAACACTTTAATCCACCCTCAAAATATTGTATCTTAAAATATGTTGTCATCAAATATAAAAGTATTTGTATTCCATAGCATGTAACAGATTGTTGGAGGCTTTTGACATATAATTGACATTTGAAGTTTGTAAGATGACTTTTGATACTAACTTTCCTTGTGGTATTTGCATATAGTTATTTTTGGCATACTAAATTGTGTTCCACTATGAAAACATTCATCTGAAATTTGTCCAATTAAGAACATAGATTTTTTAACTATGAAGTAATGCTGAGTTCCAAAGACTTAGATGACACAGTAGATTATTAACTTTATATTTGCATTTTAAATTAGTTAGAAGTGTGATTAAGGATCAAATATACTGCCTGCACACTCAGCAAATGAAGCACTTTCACTGTGTTGTGTGGTAAAGTCAGTATATACCTCTTTACAGTATCTTCTATGTCATTCACTAAAGTGTTGATCTTTTACTGAATTTTTTAGTGGATTTATGTCCTGTAATTCTATAAATAATATCTAATAAAACTAAAATGTAAAAGTGAAGACACTGTTCAACTATAAGCACTTATGAATATCCTTAATTTTAAGTATTACTTCTTTTACTGAATTCACAGGAAACATTTGACTTTCTCTTCTTCTGGTTCAGTATCTCATCTTTGTTTCTGGTCTAGGTCTATAGATTTTACATTAAAACTTGGATAAAATATATATGGATACACTGGTAAATGATTTCCAGAGAGTTACTGTTTAACATAAATAATGATTTCTGTGAGTACTCTTTTAGTAAATTATATAGGCCAATAGTTACTCAACTACAGTTTATTATGGTATCCATCTTGATGCCTATTTCCACAAGACATTATGTCTTAGGTATCACATATTTATTTAGATGTTCTGCAGAACTACTTTTGGCTTCAGAGAAATACTCAGGTAGTCACAACTCAGGTTAAATGTTGCACAGAACAAAGCCAACGTCCTTTATCTGGTTCTTTATAGGAAAATTTTTACTTTCTCTTTTACTTTTGTTCTTTGAGACAAAGTTCACTAAATAAGCTAAACTGGCCTCCAACTGATGGCCTAACAGCCCAGCCATCCCACATGGCTGAGAAAGATATGAACTCCTATCTGAAGCAGTGTTTCTTAAATTCTGTCATCTAAGCCTGAAGCAGGTAAATCAACTGAGAACTCAATAGATGAGAAGAGTCAAAGGCTTCTTCCCAAACTTGCTGAATAAATATCTCTTAAGACTAGAGTAGTGGCCTATAATTTAGGAAGCCATATTAGAATCTGTGATGTGAGACTAAGTCTGAAAACCACCAGCTAAGCAAGTGATTGATGATAGACAAGAGTAAGTAATCAACTTTTCAAGACTAATGATGATAGATATACTATTTCATACTTAAGGCTTATTTCTTTCTGGTATAAAGTATATATAGATATAGACATAAATATAGATAGATAGATATAGATACTTTATATGTGACTAAGAATTTTATTACTATAGTTGCTGCAAGTCCTCACAAGAGGACTTAAATACACACACACACACACACACACACACACACACACACACACACACACACGCATTCCCAGAGATCTGGATTGTCCCTGATTAACATAATGAGAAGCCCTCCTTGTGCTCTGATAGGATAATATTATCTCCTGATTAAAAAAAGAAGAACGTCTTTTTAAGAGTAGAGACAGAAGATTGTGGTATTTATTTACTTTTCAGTCACCTATAAAGGTCTATTGTCTGGCACAACACATGTAACAATAACCAGATGTTCAAATATAAGGGTGATGGTGGGTCATGCCTTGATGTCTCGCAAGACTATTGTAAGATGAAGATTTATATGAAGTGTGTTGCATAGAACCTGAGACACAGAAAGTTTTCTTCAGCCTTTTCATTGCTTCCCCTTACTCTGTTTCTTTTAGTTTGCTAATATTACTCTCTTACAACAAATTAATCTTTTTTGAGGATAGCAGAATACATTTTATATCAAAATTGAAAGTTTTCAAAAAAATTCATGAGATTTTAACTTTAATTCCTAGTATTGCCAAAAACTGAAAAATGATTATGTTACTCCTTTTCATAGAAAAAAAATAGTGTGTGGTACAGAACAAGTTCCACACAGATGGCACCAAGCTGACCTTTCAACACCTATACTATAATTCATGTTATCTGTCAATACATCTAACACAGTGGTACAGTTATGTCCTCCTGGTTCTACAGGTTCAGCCTAAGTTCCATCTCACATCTTCTGTTCAGTTCCCACGGAAACTTGCTACCTCAGAAAAGCAGCATCACAGGAAGTCCAGGAGCATTTTCTACCTGTCATAAGAACAGAGAGGAATGTGGAGATTTGCTTAGATGACAGAATCTCTTTGTGGAGGGATGTTTTTGATAAATGGAATACTTTACACTGTTATCTTTGGTAACCTATAATCTTTTGTATTGTTTTCAACATTAAGATCAACACTAGGTCACCAGACACTGCTCTTAGCTGGTTATTAAATATTAATTTTATCTAGTTGTGCTTCAGATAGCAAGCTTAGCAAATATCCAGAAAAAAAACTAAGTTAATTCTTATACGAATAAACTTTTAGACATGGCCAAGTTATTCCTCTTTTTTTTAAAAAAAAAAAAAAGTCAAAAAAATCTGTTCTTAAAACCACATCCCCAATAAGCTAAAAACATGTGTTTATAGTCTACTCCAAAGATCTCTCCAAATAGCCTTGTAGGGCAGCTCCATTTGTTTGCTTTACACATGCTCCTTCTTCACACAAGCCTGAAGAGGCTCCAACTGTCACTCCCCTAGGACATCTTCCATTCAGATCACCAATAACCTCGTTATGCTGCTGTAAGGCTTTTCTATTTCCATGTCAACAGCCATAATAAATCCACTGGCTAAAATTGTTATTTATTATTTCTCAATTATGTGTCAAGAGTTCAGTCTAAAGGTCTCTGCTTGTATCTTACCAATTTGGGAAGGATCCACTTTTGAGTACTTTCAAGCTGCTGGTAGAATTTATTTCTTATAGATTTGAAGGACAACTACTTCTTTTTGATATCTATCATCTATCTGGGGACACATTTTATGTTTCAGATGCCTTCAGTTTTGGCTGCATGGACACTCTAAATATGGATGTTTATATTCCTTTCCCACAATTAGAGTCTTGATCTTGTATAGCTAATTTAACCTGACTAAACCAAAAATACCCAAGATAACCTAAATTACTTATAATTCAAAATAATTTTATTGGAACCTTAGTTGTATCTTTGCCATAGTCTCTTGGCTAGAGGAAGGTCACAGTTTTCTGCATTCATTAACTGTTTTTGTAATTATGTAACATCAGAAGATAATATAACACTCACATCACAATCTTAAAATTCTACTTATATTTGCTAAACTCATCAAGCACTTTTAAGTGCTTCCTGATAAATAAATAATCTGAACTTTTAAATTCTTCCAAAGTTCATTTGTTAAAATCTGATTACTGAAGGATGACAATAGGAACATGCTTCAAGATAGATCAGGACAAAGTCATTGTAAATGAAATCGGTTACCTCTTATCCAAGAACCACTGAGAGGCTCCATCATCCGTTCATATGCTGTGATCACATGAAGAGAAGGAGCCTCCATGAACCATAAAATGGCTGTCACCAAGATCACAAATCAGCTACACCTTGATCCTCAAACTATGAGAAAGGAATTTTTCTCGTGGTGAGTCTCCCAGTTTGCCATAGCTTGTTAAGCAGGAAAAGATTAACACAGATGCTTTTCAGTCATGATCCTCATAGTACAATGCTCCTTTATTTTTCTCTGGTATCTCTTACACACTCAGCTGTCTCTTTATAGCCATAAATACTAGTTTCTAGAATCAATGTGAAGTCTTCTTTGTTCCAAATATACTACCATATTCTACCCCCATAGAACATGGCATCACAGTGTCAGCTAGTCCCATAATCAGATGACTCACAATTGATACCTTTAACCCTGACCTCTCTCCACTGATCCAGATGTTGACTTAAGATATCTTAGTTAGTTCAACAAATCCTAGATTGCCCATACCCCCTTCAAAGCCTCAGTTTCTTTCAGGATTTTTGTTTTATTCTCAAATTATAATAAAAATCATTTAATCTAGGGGTTCTTTTTATTACCCTCAACAAATTTTGCTCTCTATTTTGATTTCAAGGTCTTTCAATGTCACTTCATAAGTACAATTTAAATCTTCCTACAATTAATCTTTGCAAAGGTTCCAAGGTTCAAAGGAACACTCCCCTTAAGTGATTTTCTTAAAAACAGTTCTGAAAGCATTGTTTTAAGATTTTACCCAATAAAGACAAAGGCCTTCTTGCAAAGTTATAAGACATCACAGAGTCCTATTTCTACTCAGTCCTTCAAGTTCATCATGCACTGAACTCCTCCTCCCTTAGTCCCAACCTCACTCAAGTGCTTTTAATCTTTGAACATATTTCTTAGCACAAACATAGAATATAATGTTGTAGAATATTATTTTTAGATTGTTACATTTGCTTAGGCTGTGGAACATTTGTTTTAATGATTCAAAGATGTGTTGCATTGTTTTATATTGCACTTGTTTAAATTCGTGGAGCTGTGTTACTTTGGCTGTCTAAAACACCTGATTGGTCTAATAACTGTATGGCAAATAGCAAGGTACAAGAAAAGATAGGTAGGGTTGGCAGAAAAGGATAATAAAAAGAAGAAAAATTTAGAAAGAGATGATTTAGGATTGAGAGAAGAAGAAAGATATTCGGGCCAGCCACCCAGCTACACAGCAAGCCCTGGTGTAAAAAGTAAATAAAGGTTTACAGAAATAAAGAAAGTTAGAAGCCCAGAGGCAAAAGAAAAATGGAATAACTTAAGAAAAGCTGGCAAGAAACAAGCCAAGCTAAGACTGGGCATTTATAAGAATAAGATTCTGTATGTGATTTCTTGGGAAGCTGGGCGTTTCCCCACCCCAAAGAATAAAAAGGACCAAAGAAAAACAATTCTCCAGTATAGTTTTGCCAGGACCATTTGTTGAGACAATCTGGTCTCCAGTATGTGTTTTGTATCTTAGGCAACAATTAAGTGATCATAGCTGTGTGGGATGATTTCTGGCTTTTACTATTGCCCATTGGTCTGATTATTATGTTGTCTTATTATGGCTCTTTAGAATAAATTGAGCTTAGGCATTTTGCTATCTCTAGCAGTGTTCTTTTGGCTTAGGATTGATCTAACTATCTGTGGTCTTTTGGTACCATATGAACTCTAGGATGGTGTTTTCAAGTTCTGTGAAGAATGGTCATTGGAATTTTGATGAGGATTATATTGACTCTGTATATTAGTTTTGGTAATATAGCCATTTCTGATAATTCAGGAGAATGAAAACTGATTTTCAACATGTATCTTCTTCAATTTATTATTATTATTAATTACTATATCTTAAAGTTTTCACCTCTTTATGTAGGTGTATTCCTAAGTGGTCTTTGAAGCCATCATGAAGGAGATAGTTTTCCTAATGCTGTCTGAGCAAGTTTTATGTTGGCTTATTTCTTGCAACTTAACTGAAAGTGGATATAATATCCAAAAGTTTTATGGCAAAGTCTGTAGGATCTTTCAAGTATAGAATCATATTATTTGCAAATCAGGACAGTTTGACTTCTTCCTTTCCTGTTTATATGTCTTTTATATCTATCTCTTATTGCTTTAGTTAAGATTTAGAATGCTATATTAAATAGCAGTAGAGAGAATGGATATACTTAGAGAAAATATTTGAATTTTTTTTACCCATCTAGTATGATGTTGGCAATAGGTTTGTTATACATAGACCTTATTATACTCAGATACATTATACTTATTTTGCATTTCTTTAAGACATTTATCACAAAGGAACTCTGAATTTATCAAAGGCCAATTCTGCAACTAACAGAAAAGTGTGTCATTTTGAGGCTTAAATTTATTTGACATATTACCTTTATTAATTTATGTGTATTGAAACAACATTGTATTTTTCAGATAAAACTAACTAGGGTATGATATATGATCTTCTTGACTTGTTTTTTCATTAAATTCACTAGAATCTTATTTAAATACTCTGTGTCCATTAAGGGGTCTTTGTTGTTGACATTATTGTTATTATCCAGTTTTGACATCAAGATTAATATTGGCACTGTAGAATTATTTTTCATTGTTTCTCCCTTTATTATTTTGTGGAACACTTTGAGAAGTATTTGTACTGTCTCATTCTTAAGATGAATAGAATTCAGCAATAAACCTATTCAGGATTGGGCTTCTCTTTATGGGGAAATGTTTAATTACTGCTTCAATCTCATTGATCATTATGGGTCTATTTATGTTATTTCTAACTTTAAATTTAATTTGGCTTTAATGTATGTTTTATGCATTTCTAAATTGATCCATTATTTTTAGGTTTTCCAGTTTACTAAAATATAATTTTTGATGTATTTTTTATTGATCTTCTGAATTTCATTGAAGTCTACTCTAAAAATTCATTTTCATTTTTTAATTTTATTAGTTTGGCTTTCTCTTTTTTCTTATAGTTAGGGTTTTATTAATCTTTTTAATTTTTAAATCAACAGTTTCATCAATTATATATATTATTCTTTCAGTATCAATTTTGTTAATTTCTCTATAATATTTATTATTTCTTGACAACTAGTGTATCAGTACTTGACTCCTTGTTTTTTTTTTAATAGAACCTAATCATTCATTATTAGGATATTTATTTGAGCATTCTCATTTTTCTTTTAACATAATGCTTATAGATATAAACTTTCCTATTAGGAGTGATTTGGTTCTAGGTGTCACTGTAAGATTTACTACCATTTTCTTTTGATTCTAAGAATTTTAAAATTTCTTCAGTGACCTATTATTAGTGCAGAGGTCTGTTGTTCAGAGTCTAAATGCACCTATTTTTCTAAGATTTCTATTACTGTTGGGTTCTAGATTATTCCATCATTGACTAATAAGAAACAAGTAATATTTTACTGATGATATTAAAGTTTGCTTTGTGGTCTATGATGTGATAAGTTTTAGAGAAGGTCCCACTTGCCAATAAGAAGAAAGTGTACTCCCATCTGTTGGTTGGAATATTACAGATACATCTGCTAAGTCCCATTGGTCTGTAGTTCTTAAGGATCTTTAGTGATATTTACTTTGGGAAACTTATCTAAATATGACAGTGGAGTACTAATGCCATCCATTTTTTTGTCAGACCATATGTAACCATTTGTATCCCCTTTATATTCATTCCATAAACAGTGAACCCCAAGATTTAAACAGTGCTGGCAAAATTGAGTACCTACAAAATAGGAATTTAGGCTAAGATTCATCTCAACAAAAAATCAACTGAAAGTAGATCAAAGATTTTAAAAGTTGAAAAACTAAAAACAGAGGAAAAACATTTGAAGATGCAGGCACATGCTAGAACTTTCTGAACAGCGCTCCAGCTGCACAAGGAATAACCTCAATTGACAAATGGGAATGAATGAAGTTAAAATACATTTGCATATCAATGGAAACTACCAGAAAAGCTAACAAACACCCTATCCTTTAAGACAAATTCTTATGAGCCATACTTCAGATAAGAGGTTAATTTCTAAAATACATAAAATTTATACATAAACACACACACACACAGTCAATCAGTCATTGGGCCAATGAGCTGAATATTACGTTTAGGAAAACTATAATAGCCTGACCAACGCAAATACTTTTGTCATGCAATCATCTCAAATATCAAAATTTTTAACATTAGCCCCTTTGGTAGTATTGCTACATTTAGTCATGCTAATGTCTTTGTGTTAGCCACTGGAAGCGAAAGGACCTGGCTGTATTTGAGGTGGCTTTACAAACTCCTGGCATTGTCAAGTGTAACCCCAGAGTTATGGCTGTGTGCTTCCTTCTATTCAAGGAGTTATATGCCATGTAACTGTTCATGTTTTGTAACCACCCATTTTTTTTCCTTCTACCACTCCACTACAGGGGATGAAACCCAGGGCCTCGTACATGGTAAACAAGTACACCACCACTGAGCTACATTTCATTACCCCTTTCTCTTTTTTATATTTTAAAAAAGAGATAAGGTCTTGATTAGTTACTTAGGTTGGTCTTGAATTCATTCTGTAGCTTAAGGCAGTCCTGAACTTTTAATCTTTCTGTCTCAGCTACCTAAGTAGCTGAAATTAAAAGCTCATGTAACAAAGCCAGAATCAATTACATCATCTTTTGACATTGTCTCTCATTTTATTTTTCTCTTTCAGAGATCTGGGAACTCCAACATTCACCCTTGATAAGAATTATATATTAAATATATCAGTGAATCAACAATTTAAATATTGATACAACCTACATGTTCTATGATAAATAAATGAAAATTAGTGCAGAATGTGAATACAATATAGGCAGTAGCTCCTCTAGTGAAAGACTTCAAAATTGTGGAATCTGAGTACTAGGAAGATGAAAACAGAATAATTTGCAAATCATGGGCTAACCTGAGCTACAGAGTCAGACCCTATCTCAAATAGCAAAATGAACAAAAAAGTAATTTTGGATATCCAATTTTCTAGTCAGCTTCATCTCAGCTGTGCTGGGTGAAAATAGTTCTTTTCTTCATCAAGTCCTCATTTCTATGTGATACCTATCTCTTTTCAGCAGATCAGCTTTGTTATTCATCTGAGAGGACCAGGCCTCCCCAATTCTTATGGCTAGGTTCCTTTCTAAGATGATTAAAGACATAAACCAATTGATTAGAAAACTGAAATTTTACTAAGTTGTACACACATAATCAACACATTCCACTGACCATTTAATTTTACACAGTGTAAAAGTAAAATTAAAGGGTGGTTTTGAACACTCTAACACTTCATAAATTAGTAACATCTACTAAAAACCTAGTACCACCCTGGAGTATTTCAGATGTTTTTCAATGGTTTTTACCACTCAAGGCAAGGCAGTAATTAAAAAACAAAATCCCAGCAAAGAACACTGTATACTTGCTACCTTGCTATTTTTGCAGCATTTCCCCTAAGTTGACATATTACATACAAGTTTAGAAAACATCCAGCATCATTTATTTTTCTCTCACCTGTGACCTAGCTTCTTCCTTGTTTGTATTGAACTTGAATTTTCACCAGACATACCCTGAAGAGCAATTTGTCCACTCACATAGTGCTTCACTGTGAATAGGTTTCAACCACAGGCACCCATGACTTGTATGAATCAAAGGACAGAGGATCTTTAAAAAGAAAGAACAGGTAATATCCAGAAAATTAATAAGAAAGCTTTGAAAATCAAATCTCATCTAAAACATTTTAGTAAAGAATTGGTTCGTTATCAGATAAAGAACTTTTCAAATATTGTTCTCACAGCTTGGACTTGTTTGTTCTTTATCCCTCCTTCACAATTACATTACTGGTGCATCTCTGCTGTCTGCTCTCTTGGAGGAAGGCAGAACCATCTTCTGTTCCTGGCACTCTTTGAACAAGACAAGATATTCATGTACTTCCTGAAGTCTTCCTGTAGTACTTTCTGTAGTTCCTATGTTGTTCATGTCATACTTTTTGTAGTTCTTGCTATAATCTCTGTTGTTTATGTTATACTTTCTGTAGTACTTACTATACATTCTCAGTGTTGTTGTAATGCTAAAGTACATATTTTTTCTTATCTGCATGTCTCTTTTAGCCTCCTTGGTTATAAACTACTTACAGATGGAACAGATTTTTATGCATCCTTTTATTTCTAGTATTTTATCTCTAGTATTATCTCATAACATTTGACATATAATCACGTCCTTAAACAGAGAATATTTATGAAAGACACAGCTTAATTACTACAGTAGGTACAGCTAAAAGGATGGATGGAGTGTTATGACATCCAACATACTATTTCTATATTCTAGTAGCAATCTTGGCTAAGTGCCATGTAGTTAAAGATCAGCTGTCATTCTTATTATTTACAAAGACCATATTGGAGGACATGATTGTGATTTTTGTCAATGGAGTTCTTTATAGAAAATAATTGCATAATGTTTGTTTACAAAATCAGCTCCTTCTTGAGAAATGGAGAACTGAAGACTGAGGCAGGGACTTCTTCACATCTTATAGATCAAGTAAACTGTTTCACTTTCTAACTAGAATCAGAAATGAGATTTTTTAAATGTCATATGAGGAGCTTGAAAGATGGCAGCAGTTAAGAGACATAGTGCCTTTCCAAAGAGCTGCATTTAATTCCCAGTTAATACTCTGGAAATATTTTTCATATGTATTTGATTCTCATCCTTTATATTTTTATTACATTTTTTATTATGAGTAAAGTCATATTTTTTATCCATGTATCCCCTTGTTCAAACTCCCTTCCTCTTCCCAGAGAGTGACTGGGAATATTAATACTACTAAAACTAAATGTTATTTTTTCATATAAGTATCATATAATCATCTTATCATTACTATGGCAAATATCACAGATAATGGTTATTTAAGATTGCCATTATTAAAAGTTCTCATCTATTAATAACTGGTCATATGGCTCTGAGACCATAAGGAAGCTGTACACCTTAACAAAACCAGGTAGTAGAACAGGACTGTTCACATGATGAATAGGAAATGTAAAGAAAAGGGGCAACAGACTGAGTCTCATAATCCTTATTAACAACAAAGTCATCTTAAGCCAATCAATTTTCCAAACCAACATTGGCTTCCTCTATTAAGATCTCCATCTCTTCTTTTTCTCTCTCACTCTCCTTATTGATCCTCTCAATCATCTCCTTCTGTTGTGGTTTGTTCCCACTTCTTCTTGGTTGCAACCCCTTATGTTCCCAATTAGGAATGTAGGCTTAGTTTTCTAGTCTACTTCCTTCTAATTTGGTGTGCTGGTAATCTTATGAGAAGCCAAAGAAAATTTTGGATTATTGTCAAGTCCTGCATAGAGTAGTCTGTATGGCTGGATCTTCTCAGCCTTAAGCTGTTTTGGATGCAGAACTCAAATCATCTGGGCCATTTGTTTCCATTGGAGATTTTTCAGGGGATAGTCCTCCATCAAACCTTATTTTCTTTAACCCAAAATGAATCTATAGCCACTCATTTTCTGTGGAAATAAAAAGAAAACCTCTTCTCCAAAATAACATATCCTTTGACTTAAATTTTGAAGTTAAGATATTTTCAAAATATATAGGTTGGATTAATCCAGAAGCATTTATAAACAAATGTCTTTTGGCAGCTGTTGTAGCTTCCTCAGCAGTCAAAAAACTCAAATACAACAAAATAACATACAGTACCCAGACTCTCTGTATAATTTCCATTTTTATCTGACTTTTTTTTTCTATTTCTTTTTTAAGGACTTTGTTTTCTTCTCTCCCAAGCCTATGTGAATCTGTATATACACTGTAAACTTTTTAGGTTTTTTTTCTTAATCTGTCTTTACTTTATATCCCTGTCTTTTTGTGACCACATGAGCTTTTTATCTGCTAAAAGGCCTGACTAGGATTTTAGCCTTGGGGATAGGATTAAAGTTTTGGCTATTGCTACTGCTTCCACCCAGTTCCTTGGTCTGTGAAAGCTTAGCTTCATGGCAGAGGTATTGGCAGGAACCACATTTACCACCCCAACTCTGGGAAATTTTAGGGTCCACATAATCACCAAGTAGAGCACCACTGCCCACAGCTCATAAACCTCATTTAAGTGTTTGGCAGCAGGGCCTCTTAAAAGAGCCTTGATGTTTTTTGCCACTAGCACTAAGTCAGGAAGCCACTCATAAAGGAGTGGTGCCTTTTCTTGCTGCCAGCAAACAGAGGCCACCAGAGAAAACACTACTGTTCCCTTTTTTGTCTGTATAAAGAGTAACCTTACATCAATCATACACAGTTTGTGCTTGCACCAAGACTTCTATGAGACATTGGGAAATCACCAAGTTTCAGCTTAATGTACACCTCACAAACCTGCCATGTTATAATGCAAGCTCACATGCCACAGCTTCTCCGTACCACAGCTCACTTAAGAAACACAACTAGGAAGCTGTTTTTGGCTTTGTCTCTATGTTTTAGAACCCTTTTTAAGCTTTCTCAGGCTTTATGTGGATGTATGCCAGTTTAGCTAAAGATTAATTTCATGTGTCTATAGGGTTATCATTCCAGAAGAGGTTATTACTCTCATTAGCACACTGAGTAAATTAAACTACCTTTCTCTATACTGGATAGGCCCCATCCAACCTCTGATTGCCTAAAGAGGACAGAAAGGTAGAGGAAAATTGGATTCATGTTGTCACATCAAGGGTATGTGACCATTGATTTTCTCTAGTACCTATCATCCTGGCAACAGAATATACAACATCTTTCTACCTTTGCCTCTGTCCTCCAGACCTTTAACCCACATTGCTGCCCACTCCAGGCCTCTAGCTTTCAGACAAAGGTACTTACATGTCTCGGCCCCTGTAATTGTTATAATAATATTACATCTGTTTTTAAAAAATCTCATTATATATATATGGTGATATATATTTAATAAAAATTAGTCTGGAATATCAGAGGACAAAGCCATCTCTCCAGCCTTTTTTGTTTGTTTGGTTGGTTGGTTTTTTGGGGTTTTGTTTTGTTTTGTTTTGTTTTTTCAAGACAGGGTTTTCTGTGTAACAGTCCTGACTATCCTGGAACTTGCTTTGTTGGCCAGGCTGTCCTCAGACTCACAGAGATCCTCCTGCTTCTGCCTTCCAAGTGCTTCAACTAACAACTAATTTTATTAGGTATGTATCATCACATATATGTGTGATATGTTATAAATTCTATTAGTTCTACTTTTTCATAGAGTAATGATTGATATGCAATGAACAAAACCTGAAAGCCTAAGTAGACAAATACTGCTATTCTTGATGCAATTGGGGAAAACAGAAATAAAATAAGTTATAATAAATTCATAGATAATTCACACTGTGAAGAAAATGAAATAAAGTCGCAAAATTTAAAGTGAAAGCAATGTCAATGAAGCAGACTAAGATGCCTGGAGGAAGGAGGATGTCTATAGACTATCAAAAATCTCTTAGTTGTACAGGAATAGTCAGCTAGAAGTTTCCACTCGGAGATTATTCAAAACATCTGGGGAAAGAGTTGCCTAAAACACTGGTTTTATTTGGAGAGATTGTGATATACTTGTATTTTTTTCAAAGTTTAGAAACTTACAATACTGGATACAAAGACCATCAGGGTTTGTTTTCAGTGTGTTTCTTTCTTTCTTTCTTTTTTTTTTTCTATTCCATGTCATGTTTTCCAAACTTTTAAATTCCCCTTCCTTGCTGAAAAAAGAGGTGATCTGAATATTTGTTTGTCTCCAAAGTCTATAGAGTCAGTGTCTGTGATCCTTGAACCCCAGTGGCCTCTGTCATTTGCATTGCTGTAGAACAGAAGTCCACTCAGAGTCTGCCATCCTTATCTCCATGAGAAGAATCATCCTTACTATGATCTCAGCCTAAGACTGCTATCCCTATTTCAGAATGTGTATAGCAGAGGACCTGGTAGGGAATAGAGATACTCCTTCAAGAAATCTGATTTTCTTAATGTAACTTAGTTCTGATGGATCTTTTTTCAAAAGTAAAATAAACAAGTAATATTTCATTATTCTTTAGTATACTTTAAGATGAGGTTACCATGAAAATCTCAATTTTTTTAGATAGGTAATAGTTTTAATGTATTTCTCATATGATATTTAAAACACACTTAGACATGTATATATGTATGTATTTTTATTGTCTATCTGATACATAGGATTTTGAAGAGAAAGTGAACAGACAGGATGTATATATATAGAAATTTATTTTCAGGAATTGGCTCAAGTCATTGTGGATATTTCCAGGCACAGTAAGCTGCCAGGCTTGAAACACAATGTTACAATTCAAGTTCAAACAATGTCTTCCAGCAGAGGAGGGCTCAGATTTTTTTGGCTAAAGCTTTCAACTAACATACCCACCCATATTATAAACTCAATATGTTTTACATAAAGCCTGCTGTTTTACAAGTTAACAATATTAACTTAATCTTCATATGTTTGCTGCATCCATCTTGCCGCTCTCTTTCCAATGCTCTGAAATGAATTTCACTTAAATGACTCTCCTTGTTGACATAAATTCTAAGTGTTTCAAACCATTCCCTGCTATAATCTTGCTATATTTGTATGTTGGAGAATGCCAACCAAAGGATACTTCCCTCTAATAAGGAAATCCAAGCCCAGTTAGCACCTCTTACCATTTTGCCTTTCTCTCTCTGTGAAATGCCTCTGGTGCTAAAAGTTGTCTTTCAGGCAGTTACCCTATTTCTTAAATTTCTTGAATGCTCCCTCAGGCAAGATAACATGGGAATTCATAAAAATAATGATTTTGAATCCTACCTAAGAAAACTCTGATTTTGTTATTGTTGCTTTTGCTTTGCTATCTCTATTCTTATATATGTCCAGATTTTCTAGGCTCAGTTTTTTTATGAATTAATGAGCTTGTTAGGGATTATTTACAGAAATATAGGTGAGTGCCCACTTTCAGGGGCATGCATGACACAACTGGAAATCCCACACCAGCTTTGGTGTAGAATTATAAAAACTACAACCTAAAACTCTCTGTCCTTCAGGCAGCTCTACATACTTGAGAAAATCTTCCAGGCAGCTCACACAAGCACACCCCTGTGCAGACACACAAAAATATGCACACACATGTTGATAAATGGTTACTGAATAAAAGCTTAATTGTGAGATTTTGTGGCATTTTGGATATGGACTAACCTTGAACAGTTCCCTTTCATTACTAACTTGAAGTGGCCTTAGGAGTTAGGATGTGCACATCAACATGTTAACTCTGGGGCCAAGTAAGATAATGTATCCATTATAATTCTTGGTGAATCAAAGGAAGGATGGGATTCTTTGCTTGTGCTTTGAATAGATTATAGAAGGATTCTGATCACAAATTTATCAAAAAGAAGCAGGCAAGCAAGAAATAACTAGTGAGTAACTGAATTATGCCATGCTATCTATTGAATGACCCACAATCATCCACTGCATTCTGAGATGATTTTCCCTTTCTACTAAATAGTGTCAATACAAGATAAAAGTTAATGCCCCTTATTTTATGCCAAATTCATCCATTATGACAAGAACTTCTGTCAAGAAGAGAAAAAACTACAAATAAAAAGGCAATGTGAAGGAAAGAGATATAACTACAGTGAATGTGCTAAAAATTGAAAGTCAGGAAGTAGAGAGATGGTTCAGGAGTTAAAAGCACATGCTGTACTTATAGCAGGCCTAGGTTTGAGTCTTGGGTCCACCATGGCAAAACACAAAACACAACCATCTGTAAGTACAATTCAAGAAGATACAATGCCCTTTTCTGGCATCTTCTGACTCAAAGCACATACATGGTACACATACATACAGGCAGAACACTTAGACAAATCAATTTATTTTTTAAAAAATAAGAAGACAGAATTATTTGTAGAAATAAATTAGATTATTCATACAACATTAGATTTCTGCTAGAAAAATATCAGCAAAACAGAGTCATAAAACTTAAGTCCAGAGTACTTCACATAGATGTTATGATGTGCTTTGAGCTCATTTCTTACTACCACTATTTTCAAACTACAGTTCTCCATTTACTGTTGATCACTGCAGAGTTTCTATCAGTGGCCACACTGTCATAATTTCCTTAATGTTCCCCCTATGGGACACCTTTCAGATTGTTCTCTGAAATTCTAGCTCAGGTTCTGTAGATTTCACTAAGTTCTGATTTATTTTTTTTCTGCATCTCTATTTTATATTACTCAGATTCAGATCTAATTTATTTATTTGAATGTCTGTTTTTCCTCAAGCTTAAGGTTCCTACTCTATTTTATAGCTATCTAATCTAGACTATAAAATGCAAATGTTCTCCTAAAAAAAATCTTTTTACTCCTCCAAAGGAAAAGTTTTCTTTTATTTTCCACTGTTCTGTTCCAAACATAAAACTGAAACTCATTCACTTCTATGTACTGACACCATCTCATGTAGCCCTGTGCATCCCCAGGTTTTTTACCTGGCCTTTCTTAAAGGCCAACATGCTCCAACCACAGGCTTTGTTCCTCTCCTCTTAGTCTGAGCTATACAATAATCTCAAGAAGGTATATGGCATTTTTAGTTTCTTTAGGACAAAGCTATAAGAATGGGCCATCACTTTTTCCTTTGATGTTAATTCACTAAATCTTTGATGGAACACTGATATCCAAACGGCTCTGTGTGCTCAGAAATAACCTTTGATGCCAAAAGTCAAGATCCTCCAGGATCATCTTACTAAAACTGAAAGCTCTGGACCCATCCAAAGCAACACCATGTATTATTTCAGTTACCGAATTAACTTTTGTAGATTTATATTAATTTCTGGGGGGGGAAACTTGCACTGCAATATGTGACTTGGGTACTTTTTTCAATGGTCTCCTCAGTAATTCATGTCATGACTTTCTTTAAACCCCTTCCTTCCCTGGCCAAACATCTCACCTGACCTCTATGGATGCAGTCTTCCTTCTAACGGTCCTTGAAGAATCTTGTGTAGCATCTGGGAATATAATATTGCCCTCCAAGTTGTACTCTGAGAGTTCATCCATCCCACTATCTGAAGAACCAAAGATAAAACCACCTAAGTTTACTGTCTGATGTGGCCTATTTCTGATGAGCAAGGATACTCATACCTTTCTTACTTAGAAAATCTGTGCATGCAAAAAGATTGATAAGTACTAGGACCTCTAATAATCTGGGTCTTCCTTCTCTTTGAATGTGAGTTAAGCAAAAGTCTTCTAGTTTGTGGTCAAAAGATAGTTTTCTGAGGAGTCTTATGGAAGCCTGCCTCCCAAAGCTTAAAGAAATGGAGAATAGTAACCGTCTCTGGATTAAGAGCTATACTTACATGAGAGCACATCACAAATCTTCCTTTCATGTAATACTCTAATGCTTGTGTATTGCCACAGTCTTTGGGAGTAGCTGGAACAACACAAACTGGCTCAAGGTGTCTACATTTGATTTAATCATGGATAGCCTTGTGACTCAGGAAATCTACACTTTCTGTGCTATTTTTTCATTGGAAAAATGGTAAAAATTATATGAGTTCATGCATGGTAAAGCCTATATAGAATTACTGTCATTTGGTCATTACTTTTATCCTATTCTATAAATGTTCACTTGATAACTCATAACATGGTGATATGGCTTGCTCATGACTTTCCTAATTAGAGTAACATTCAGCTAGAGAACTCACCAACAACAGACCAAAGAATGAATTTACTGGGATCTAGTTTGGGGAACCGATCAGTTTACTTAGAGTTACTTCATACAATAGGGTTACTAATCATAGGCTACATCACTGAATAAAAATCTCTTTCTCTTTCTGAAAACTATTAACTGCCTTGGAGGAAGGGAGGTAATAGCCTTGTGAACTCTTCTTCTTCTCCATGAGGGAACAATGTGCCCAGTCTGTATGAGTTTCCTAGCAAAAATCCATGTTAATCTGGCATCTTTGCAACCACAGCTTCAAGCAGAAAATCTCCTAACAAAATGGTAAAGTACTAACTCATTGCTCTAGAAAGCAAGCATGATCACCCTGCAGCTCCATGGTTACCAACAGCATGAAGCACAGGCTGGATATGTGAAGATGCTTACCAAGTATCTGTTCATTAAACAAATTAATTAATGAATAACAGAAGAATCTGCATTTTAAACAATACTTCCATTTTTGTTCTCTTCCACATCAAATGAAGGTCAAGTTATTATGTTGATAGTATTTTAAGTCACTTATGTATTTATGAATTCAAGTCTCTTAGTGGTTCCTGATGAATCGATCCATTAAGAACCCAATCTCCAACCAGCACATGACTGTTTTCAAGTCTATAATATGTAAGTGTTCCTGTGGATTAAAACTCTTGAAAAACAGGAAATGCTTTGTGGTATATTTGGAATATTCCAGCTTTATTAAATTAAGTCTTGCTGTTAAATTAGAGTGGGTAATTTTAAGATCATTGAAATTAACTCATTTTAAATTAGTACACAAAAGTTGATTGTGGTAAATGATTCCAAAATAATACCTGGGGTATCACACAGGATGAAGAAAAGAGTCCATTCTAATATTTTAATAAATTGAATTAATGCTATTACCAAACAAATAAAACTCAGGAAATCTTTGTATTAATACTTTTTTAAAGTTATGCTCATAAGTTCAACTACATTTATAGCAGATGTCTAAAAGCCAGCCATTGTGTTTTATTTTATGCAATTCTGGGCATCTATAGTGAAGAAAACAGACCAAAACTTCCTTATTAAGATAAAAGTCAAAAATATATGTAACTTTTTGAGTCATTTGCCTAGGTATCCCAAGATTGAATGGTATTACCTCTCTCTGCTCAGGGGTCATGGTGTTTTCACTTGTAGCATTTGGCATACCATGTGTCTGTCAGGTATTGTGGAATAGCATGGAGCATGTCATCAGCACATTGATCCTTACCACTGTCTTTTGATGTCAACACTGCAGAGCAAATGTGACAGCTCTGCACTCAGCTGCACTCTGGCTGGCACCCACAATGCTTTGGCTGGATGCCACTTCCAGGCAGCCACTGGCATGGAATGTGTTGGCCACAAAATTAGCTTAATGAATTTTATAAGCCTTTATCTCTTTTATAATTTTCTACCTGTAGAAAAACTTTTTTATTTAATTAATTTGTGTATTTTATATTCTGACTACAGCCTCCCCACTCCTATTTCCTCCCTGAATCTTCACACTCCCATTCATTCCTCCTCTGTTTCTGTTAATAAAGGGGCAGGGCTCCCATGAGTATCAACAAAGCATAGCACATCAAGATACAGTAAGACTAAGAACCACCCCTCCCCTGCGCCCTTGTATTAAGGCTTGGCAAGGCAATTCAGGATGAGGAATTGTGTTCCCAAGAACCAGCCAATGTTTTAGGGATAGCCTGTGCTCCCATTGTTAGGAGTCCTACAAATATATCAGACTACACAATCTAACTCCTGTCTCCTCCCACTTTGTCACTTCCTGCCTCAATCTTCTTAGTGCTGGGATTAAAGCTGTGTGCCACCAATGCCTGGTTCTGTTCCTCTTTTAGCTTGGATTAATCTCCCATGTACCAGTGTGGCTTTTAACTCACAAATATTCATCTGCCTCTGCCTCCAGAGTGCTAAGATTAAAAGTGTGTAACTCTACTGCCTGGCCTCTATGGCTAACAACATGGCTAGCTCTGTCCTGTGATCTTCAGGCAAGCTTTATTTCTTGGGAGATACACAAAATATCACCCCTTGTCCTTGATCACTCTGGCTCCTCCAAACCTTTCTCCCTCTCTTCAGCAAGATTTGTAAGCAGGGCCTACTGTTCGGCTGTGGGTCTTTGAATCTTTTTCCGTCAGTTACTGAATGAAGGCTCTCTGATGACAGTTGGGGTAGTCCCCAATCTGATTACAGGAAATGGCCAGCTCAGACTACATATCCCCTATTGCTAGGAGTCTTACCTGGAGTCATCATTGTACATTTATGAGTGTTTCACTTGCACCAGCTTTCTAGCTGACCCCGAAATTCAACCTATTTCCATTCATCTCTCTCCATCCATTCTCCACCCCTAACCAGATCCTGGCTGTTCCCATCCCTCAGCCCAGGTCTATACAGTAGATTTCTTTTATTTTTCCTTCCCAGGAAGATCCATGCACTCTTCTTTGGGCCTGCCTTGTTACCTAGCCTCTCTGGGTTTGTGAATTGTAGCATGGCTATCCTTTACAGCTAATATATGCTTATGAGCAAATTCCTGTTTGTCTTTTTAGGTATGGATTACCTCATTCAGGATTTTTTCCTAGTTCCATTTATTTGCCTTTTCAGATTTCCTGATGTTGTTATTTTGACAGTGGAATAATACTCCATTGTGTAAATGTACCACATTTTCTTCATCTATTCTTCAGCTGAGAGGCATCTACACAATGTTCAGGTTCTGGCTATTATAAATTAAGCTGATGGAGACTGGTAGCAAAACACTAGGTCAAGCTCCTGGTCTAGCTGAAGAGAGAGAGATGAGAAAGTCTATGAGCAAAGAGATCAACATCATGAAAAAGAGACCCACAGAGATGGCTGACCCTGGCTACTGGGAGCTCACTGGCTCTGAAATGATAGCTAAGGAGCCTTCATGGAAAAGAACTAGACCCTCCAACTGTAGACAGCAGTCTAACACATGGGCAGTTTGTGGACCCACTTACAGTAGAACCAGAATTTATTCCTGGTGCATGAACTTACATCTTAGAGTGCATTCCCTACAGAGGAATGTCTAACTCAGCCTTGACACTGGGGAAGAGGGGCTGAGACCTACCTCAACTGGATATGCCAGACTGAACTGATCCACCTTGAGATTCCTTATCCTCCCTGGGGAATGGATGAAGGGTGGGAGGGGATTGAGGGAAGACTGGAAGGAGGGGAGGAAGGGGCAACAGTGGTGTGTATGGGGAAAAAACTTAAAAACAATAAAGATAAAAAATAAAAAATAAATTAAGATGCTGTGAACACAGATGAGCAAGTGTCCTGTGGTATGATTGAGCATCCTTTGATTATATGCCCTGCCCAAAGGTAGTATAGCTGGGTCTTGAATTAGATTGCTTTTAATTAAACTTGTTATAAAATGAATTAGAAAGGAGGAGGGAAAAAAGAAAATAGATAATTGAAACATTCTTTTTAAAGTTAACTTTATGGATTATTTTAATATTTGAGAATTTCATAGATAGATGGTATAACTACATTAATTCCACCCCACCCTTTCTCCATTTAACTCCTCCCACATCCCCCTACTTCTCAATTTTTGACTGTTTCTTCTTTAATTATTATTATTAGACACATACATACACAAATACATGCATAACTGACTAAATCCATTTGGTGTTGTTCATATTATCTCAGTTAGGGTTATCACTGTTGTGATGAAACACCATGACCAAAATCAACTTGAGTGGAAAAGGGTTTATTTCACTTATACTTCTAGGTAATAGTCCTTCACTTAGGGAAGTCAGGATAGGAACTCAAATGGGGCAGGAACCTGGAGGCAGGAGCTAAAGCAGAAGCCATGGAGGGGTGCTGCTTATGGGCTTACTCCACATGGTTTGCTCAACCACCAGCCCAAGAATGGCACTACCCACAATGGACTCAGTCCTCCTCCGTCAATCACTAATTAAGAAAATGCAAAGCAGCTGGAGCTTATGGAAGCATTCTCTCAATTGTGGTTTCTTTCTTTCAAATAACTATAGCTTGTACTAAGTGACAAAAAGTCTACTTAGAATCTATCAGAGTTCATCTTTGGAGACGACCAGTTCTTCTCTCAGCAGTCATTGCTTGTAGCTCTTCTTTTATGTGTGATTATTTATGAAATTTTTCTCCATCAACATTGGATGGAGCTTGCCCATCACATATACAAGACACTATTTTATATCATATGTCCTAACCTTCTGGCTCTTACAATCCTTCTATCACCTCTTCTGTGATGTTAGCTGAGCCTTAGGTGCAGAGGTTGTATTGTAGATGTATCAATTGGGGTTGGCACCCAACTATTCATTTTTCTCTGTATTTGACTCATTGTGGATATCAGCAATTAGTATCCCTCTGCTGCAAAGTAAAGTAAGTAAACTTCCTTGATGAAATATGAGCATATAAATGTGAAAAGATGTACTTATATCTGAGTATAAGGATACAATTTTGGATTGCAATTATAAACTATATTGGTTTAGAAAAGTAGCAGTAGTAGGTTCTCTCCTAGAGTCTATGACATCACCAATCACTGGCTGAGTTCATAGTACTAGGTTTGATTTCCCACCTGTTGATTCAGCATTCACTCAAATTAAGTAGCCATTGATTACACCAAAGAGGTAAGCGCTACCATGCTGTTTTGGAGATATATTTTGCCCTGCTAATAACTGCTGTGGTCCACAAGCCTAATAGCTAGATCAGACTATTAATTGTTTTTCTCCATCAGGAGCTCATATAGAACATACAAATACCACGTGATATAGTCCTTGGTTGAGAGGAGGCTTTCAGGTTCATCCTAGTTGGATTTCTTCATGTCTGGTCTAAAGTACAGATTCTCAGCATTGATTACTCACTGGCCTATAGAAGACACATATTTACTGAAGGTTGCTGTATAATAAGTATGACAGAAAAGTAATCTGGAAAAAATATAAACACTGGAAGTAATTTTTAATTGCATATACAGTTATGGCACGTCGGAATATATTGCTGATCTTACTAATGAGATGTGAAATACATCTCTGGATTAGGATAATATTCATTAAGTAACTGTAATGACTTTTTATATTTACAAACAAATCAATAGCAATCAGGAAGGAGTGAGCAGCTGTATGAGTAGCCATCACCCAAATGTATTGCTCCCTCCAGAATCAATGGCTTTGTTTATCAAATAGATAAAATTTATATTTCTGGTGGTACATATTTTCTAGTCTTTCACTGAGTAGCCCATAATGTGCCTGTTCCCCAATTTGCTCATCTGTCTGACTAGAGTTTGGTTTTTAATTGCTTGATGAATTTTATTTTATCTTTTCCTGGTTTGTTGAACAGTCTTACAGAAATAAATCTCTCC
Organism: Sigmodon hispidus; assembly: GCA_004025045.1. Taxonomy (NCBI): domain Eukaryota; kingdom Metazoa; phylum Chordata; class Mammalia; order Rodentia; family Cricetidae; genus Sigmodon; species Sigmodon hispidus. The sequence goes on from PVIH01010901.1 coordinate 32,032, forward strand.
TAAAATTACTTTTGTAAGTGACTAAAAGCACACCATTCACTCTCAGTAATCATCTAATGTTTTAAGACAAATGAAAAATAAATCTTTATCATAAAATTCATTTAGTATATTATGTTAACTTTTAGATTTTTCTGGAACTTATTTAGTGTAACATCTAGTAAAATTTAACTTTCTTATATTTTTATTGCAATAATAGAACTATGAGAACTAAAAAAAGGTAAGAGGGTTTCTTATATGTGTCTAAGTGTGGTAAAATTTAAGATTTCTTTAATTTGACACTAATCAAATGTTTACCATCTATTCTGTGAACAACTGAAGTAGTGTACCTTTATCTGTAGGAAGCTTCAACAGAACACATAATTATTATTTCAAATACACAAAATATGTAAATATATTCCTATGTGTATTTTACATATAAATAATGAGGTTCACCCTTTAGGTGACATAAAAATTTTCAAAATACTATCAACTCAAAATTATACCTTATAATACATAGATAATAGATAGATGATAGATAATAGATAGATAAATAGAGAGATGGGAACATACATACATGTATATAGATGATAGATAAGCAAAATGTGATAAATAATATATAGGTATATAAATGATAGATAATAAATAAAATAGATGATATATAGATAAATAGATATATAGATGACTGATAAATATACAGAGATAAATAGACAGGCAGACAGACAGACAGACAGACAGACAGACAGACAGATAGATAGATAGATAGATAGATAGATAGATAGATAGAAAATAGGTAATATATAGATAAATAGTACATAAGTAAATGTTTAATGGATAAATAATATATCAATGTGGATGAAAGATAGTGTTGATCAAATGATAATATACATTTATTTTAGTCACTATTCCTTATTACTTAATGTAATTTTTTATTCTTTTCTGGAAGAAAAACTTTTGCAACTCTTGTTTATAGGTACTTTAGGTTACAAGATGTCTAAATAAACAGGTGAAACACTTTTAACTCTTCAATATATGTGCTCACTTAAAATAGAGATAGTCACATTTTATTTTTCCTCATTAACTGTCCCTCATTTTCATTAAATATTAAATCATAAAAAGTCTCTCAGTTTTAAGTAAGGTTTTTTACTCTCCTTTAATTTTTATGATTATATTTTCTTTAACAAATACAAGTTTATATTTATCTTTAGTTGTGTTTCAAGTTCTTTCCTGAAGGATGGATGAGGGAAGCAATAAAATAATAATGTAGATGCTTATGTTGAATATATATTCTTTGTTAGCTCAGTGATCAATTACTGAGCAGTTACTATCCATGTAAATTTTTTAATTAGTATTTTATGTTGGCCAAATCTCTTCTTAAGAAAAAAAGTATATTTATCTGGGAAGGAAAGAATTTTTTTAAAAAACAATTAACCAATGACCAATTTTCTTCTACTCTAACAACATCTAAATTATGTGACTTTATCTTGGGGGACATTAAAAAATCCACTCCAATCAAACAGCTATAAAGACCACAGAAATAACTCCATGCTAATCTAGTTTGACCACCTAATGGACTTATTTGAGACCATGAGAGAGAAATTACTTGTATGAGCCTGCATCCTGGAAACCCCAGCTCCTCTCATGAATGCTTTATCCCTGGAGCTCCTGGTACAACTTATTAGCAGCTCCACCCTAGAGTCTCCTCTACTAGTAATTGTTAATTACTTAATCTTATTAATGAATCTTGAAACTTTATGAATTTTCTAAGATTCTTTCCCTCCTAGAGACTTATCAGCCTTCCTCCTATTTAAAAACATGTGCTTGATTATTTAGAAGACATTTCTGTATTTTGGAGGGAGTTTTACTATGCAGTTGGAATGGCTTTCAAACCTGTATTCCTCCTGCCTCAGCCTCCTCAGTTCTTGGATTGCAACTGTTGACTGGTTACTTTTCTGTTGCTGTGAAGACACTATGACGAAGGAAATTTAAAAAATAAAAAGTTTATTGGGCCTTACAGTTCCAGAAGGTTAGAGTTCATGACCATCATAATGAGGAGCACGGCAGCTCGAAGGCAGGCAGGAATAACACTGGAGCAGAAGCTGAGAGCTTGCACCTTTAACTAAAAGTAGGAGACAGAAAACCCATCCTCAACAACATACCTTCTCCAGCAAGGCTACACCACTTAATCTTTGACCTCTAAGTAGTTCCAATAACTGATGACCAAATATTCAAATATATGATCCTATTGACCTGCTCTCATTCATACCACCACAGTCATGGTCTAACCACTTGGCGGTAAAACTTTTTAAAATAAATGTACATTAACTTATTTTCATAATGGTTTTATTGATTATTTGGGAATTTCAAGTCATGAACCCTGAGCACACTTATTTCCCAGTCTTCACAGATCTACCTCAACAACCATTTGACTTCCCATCCTCTGCCTAAAGGAAAAAGATAGGAAATTCCAATTTGTGTTACCCTTATACTCATTGAGCATGGTCAAACACTGGGTGGCCAGCATTTTTAAAGAAAACTGAGTCCTTACACACCATAAGGCATCAATTATGAAGAGTTACACATAAGAATACTTATCACAAATTTTAAGAGTTCTCTTCAACAGCTTTTTGTCTATGTTGTTACTTTTGGGGAGTCAAGGTGAAGGAGTTGTCACAGAAGGCTTCTATGCCCCTCTTTCTCAACTGTGAGTCTGAAGCCATCAATACCATGGCAGAAGTAGCTTCCTTGCTTTTACTACACATGGTTTCTAGCTAACAGCCACATGATTTTTAGCATCAAGGACCTGGACCTCAGGTATTCAGTGGAAGTATGGATCACAATTATCAACACAGCCCTCTGTTGCTGCATGGGCTGTGGACACCATCTCATAGTCCTTGGCAGTAGCACAGATCATGGACATTCACATGACCCTCAGTGGCAATATGGGCCACAGACATCAACACAGACCCCAACTACAGTAGATCCACAGACCCGGACATAGCCCTTGGTAGCAGCATAGACCCAGTCATCACCATAGCCTAAAGTGGTCGCATAGGCCATTCACATCAACATGGCCTTCAGTGGCAACACAGCCCATAGACATCAACATAGCTTCTGAATGTAGCACAGACCACAGACATCCACGTGGCTTTTATTGGTAACAATGCCACAAACATCAACACAGACCCTGGCTGCAGTAAGACCATAAACCCATACTTGGCCCACAGTGGCAGCATGTGTTGGGGATGGGGGTGCTGAGTCAGAGTGTCAGCTCCCAGGCACATGCGCACCACCTTGTTGGCCCTACTCAGCAACATGTTGCAGGTTTCTCTCATATCTATCACTTCAGATGCATTTCTAGTTCCACCTCTCTCCACTACTCACTCACTGATAGCTACATTTCTCTATTTTCCCACCTCTCCATCGAATATTCATATATTATATTGGTATTGGAAATTGAAGCATGTCAATATATGTGTGTCCCAGACAATTTGCATGCAAATATTCATTGCAAGTTGTCATTGATCTGGTTCAAAGTTTCTGGTTTCCGAAGTACCATAAATATTGGACTATTGCTGGGACTCATTTTGAATGTCCTGGCTGTTTTCTCCAGTCAGGGTGATGTTACACCTAGGCAGAGTGTCCAGAGGCAGACTCTGTGCTAGCTCCTGGCTGTTGCACACCTCCCTGCCCTTGATGTCTGCTGTCATGAGGCTCACCAGGCTCAAACTTTGTGCTTGGAGCCTTCACATTGCTACCCTGCACTCTGTCTACCAGCAGGGCAAGTAGCACAGGATGTAGCCACAGCAGCTCCATGTTGGTGGCCAGCAGCCTAGGCCCTGTCCTACTCAGCAATAGACATGTCCCTTTGGGAGCTCCAGGTCACTGCATAACACCCTGTCCTTGCACATCGCCCTTTCTTAGTACAGGGACCAGGACCACTGTGCTCGTAGGCTCTGAGGATTGCTGATTCCCTATACTTTCCATCTCCCATCAGAGCAAGCAGCACAGGCCTGAATATACCTAATCTTTGACCTCTAAGTAGTTCCAATAACTGATGACCAAATATTCAAATATATGATGTGTGAGTATGTGTTGGGGGCTAGACTGAGCCCTATTTAGCAATGACTCATTTCTCCAGGAGCTCCAGGGAGCCACACATCTCCCTAGGGCTCATCAGAAATGACTTGTACTTGCAGCCTGCTGGCTGAAACACAGCAGCAAAGGGTCTGCTTGTGACTCTGCTCTGCAGTCATCCCTTCCAATTTTGTGAGTCCATATTTTAAAAGCATCTTTTATTTTTATATTTTTTAGTTGTTCTGGAGTGATTGCAGGCCCGCAACAAATTTCTTTTGTGCCCTTGAATCTCTGCTTTATAGCATCCATGGGTTTCTCAGACTCCTTAAGCATCAGACTTTTAGTCTCTCGGATCTTAGACACTTGGCAGGTAATTGTGGGTGCTGGCATTGGCCACCATCTTTGTTTTTCTGTACATTGATTTTTAAAACTTAAAGAGAAAGAATGTATTTTAGAAACCATTTGAAAGTCCATTAGTAAAATAAATAAATAAAAATTTTTAAAACGAAAATCCATTAGTAAATTATAGAATTACCAAATTGATTAAATTCTCTTGAATTTGGCTTTGGCAACATGAGGCTTAATTTTCCCATCTATAAAATGTGAAATATCAACCAATGAACACGTTGGGATCTGAAACACCTTGGACTGACAACTTGGAGCCCACTCCCTCCAGAGGAACACTTGACCCAGTCTTGATGTTGGGATGAGGAAAGCGGATCTGCCTGGAGTGGATGCTGAACTAAGCCACCTTGGGACCTTGGGACCTCCTGCCCTTGCTGAGGAGGAGACAAAGTGATGGGGAAAAGAGAGACTGGCTGGGAGGGATGGGAGGGGGAAGGGAGTCTGAACAAAGAGACACATAGATAAAAAATATAACTTTATTCATAATAAAAAATAAAATAAAGGATATATCCATGTGAAAAAAGAAGTAATAAAGGCATCTAAAATTTAAAATAAATAAAGAGAATGTGAAATATATCAGTGTGTCACCACGATCTTCCCTCTGAATTTCTAATGTTCAGGAATGGCTTTTATGACTAGGAAAAAAACCTAAAATTTAATGAATTTTTTTATTTTTAAAAGTTTAAAAATTTTTAAATTAAACCTAGTTTTCTGGATATTTTTAATTGTACATGCCATATTATTGTGTTTACAAACCTGTCAAGGTTAAATAATTACATCAAGACTGATGGATTGGCTTTGTTCCATTTTAAAAGTATTTTCTTTTGTTCATAACAGTAATACACTTGCTTTTATTTATTTATTATTTATTATATATATCAAGCCTTGATAAAATAAAACTCTCAAGAACTGAAATAATTCTCATATCTAATCAGTCATACATCTGTGGGTTTAGAAAGCCAAAGTTTATTTTAACCATTATGAACCATTACTAAACTCAGAATATAATTTTCCTATGTATCTTAATTAAAATCATAATATAGTCATTTATTTCTCACTTCATTGGAATCATGTGTCCTCATGTACTAGTAAGTCAATTCTTTTTAATGTTGCTAATACATATAGTACTATTTATGCATTTTTCTTACATTAAGCTCCAATTTATTTCTAAGAGATACTTTTTTATAATTTCAGTTTTTAATTTGCAATTTTTTCCAGAGTCTAAGTGATGCTTTTATAGTTCTTACACAACTTTACCACTATATAATAAACAGCTCTAATATCTCAGTGTCATATCAAAAGTATATTTTTTCAGGATGACAACACACAGACTCACATTGGTAAACAGCAGAAAAAAAAAAGAAAAAAGAAAGAAAGGATTAGCTATAAGCCTGGTTTATGTAGTACCGAAGAGCAAACCCAGAGCTTTGTGCACACTACTCCAGCACTCTACTTCAGAACCACTTTACATCTCAGCTAAATAGTTTTAGTCAATAGGCACTGATCATATCTTTTCCTGTCATTTCTCAAAAATGTTCACATCGTGACTTAATTCTTGAATGATTCTAACATCCAGAACTCAGGCTAAGAGCTTCTCTTTCAGTTATTTTGTTCCAAGGCCTAATAATTATTTTCTTGGTTTTGTCAAGGTACATGGTCAAGCTAATGACTGTCTCTTGAAACTCTAATGATGTACCTGACATTAAATCATCCCTATATCCTGAGCAGCACGTATTACAGTATCTTGTTCTCTTGCTCCTATCTTAATCCTTACCAGTTCCATTTTGCTTCTATATCCATATGGTTTGTCTTCAAATCCAGTCATCTAGAGCAAAATAGCTGGTGTGTGCAGGAATAAGAGGAATTGCATTTCCCTGTCTATGACTCTCTGCATTCCCCTGTCTTTTGTCTTCAGAAACAGACTGCATTACTTTCAGGTATTCATACCAAGCCCCAAGCCCCATTGCCCTGAAAATCACATTTACTATCATACAGACTTTTAACATTGGTATTTGGAGATATTAGAGCTGTTTCCTAATATTAAACTAATTGTTAACAGTAAGCTGTAGTGGAATTTAATAGTGTATTAATTATTAGGCTTATTTATCAGGTCACAGTAAGCAACCTACAAGTCCTTTTACCATATAGCTTTTGGCAGCATTTTTTGTCCTATAATGTGTTTATTCCATAGTTTTTCATAAATTTGCAAGAACAATCTAAGTGTCCAGCTTATGCAAACATTTAAAAGTCAGGCAGAGAAGTTTATATTTAATTATTCAGGAAATAGGAAATAATTGAGCTTTCTGAGGCAGGAAATAGAAAAGCGTCATGGTATCATTATCACAGTAGGGTGGAGCATATAGGATTTCATATCAGATCCTCATGCACAGAAATCTTATCACTTAGAATGGAGCCTTATGTTCCCACACACTGAAGAGAATCTCACTCCCTCCTCTCCAGGAGTCTCATCCATGCATTGATTTGAGAAACATTAGTTGCCTTCTTTGTAAGAGATACTAGCAGACAAAAGAATAATCTGATGACAAAATAAGCAGCACTGAAAGAAGCAAATTCATCATGAACAATTTTGAAAAAGTCTCCAAAGGAAATGAGCAAACAACAGATTATTGTGGTAAGAGACTTCTAAAAGTAACTGTTCACAATAAGTGAGAAGAGTTTATACTCGTTGAGGATGTCCCTGTCACCTACCCGGACCTTAGCTGCAGCTTCCCAGAGTAGAACATCCCTTCCAGGCATTACTTGGAACTTTTCCTCACCTATTTTGTTCCTTACTCTTGTATTTGTGTTTTCTGAAAGTCTCTCCCAAATAAACTATTAATTTTTCATATTTGGTCTCAGTCAGAGTCTGCTTCTGGGAACACTAACTCAAATGGGACCATGTATACTCACTTGGTGAAATCTAGAACAAAATGCCTTCTCCATAAATGTTACTTTCATTTTCTTCACCCTGGTCTCTCCCTGATACCAAAACCAAGATGTTTGTTGTCATTTCAGGTTGTGACTGAGGTCCGGTTGTTTTTTTACCCCTCCATGTTTCTATGACTTTAACTATCAACATTCAAGACTGTTCTGTGGTGGAGCAATGGATTTCTGAAACAGTTTCCTCAAAAATCTTGATAATGTCACCCAGCATGTGCCTAGTGTCCTTTTTCTGGGATTATGTAGTACAAAGGCTGTACTATGTCAAACTGTATCTAAGATTATATTTAAATCAGCTTTGTCTCTATTCCTCCACAAAGTCTTCTGTGGGTGTGCTAATATTGAATCATAAACTAGGATCTAGTCACATATTCTGTTTAGCATATTAATGGGCAGATCTTTTTTACCTTACCTATTTGCTCCATCCAGATTTTACAAGTTCAATGTCAAATGATTCATTTTATGCTCACGGAGAAACTTCTCACTCTAGTTCATATATATGTGTGTGTGTGTGTGTGTGTGTGTGTGTGTGTGTGTGTGTGTGTGTGTGTGTGTGATATCAGTTATAATAAGTTTTATGAACACACTAGTGACCACAAAAGTGTAGTTGGTTTTTACTTGTTAAGGATGGACAGGACATAACTTTTCTTAAAATAATGAGCTGACAATGGATCTTTCCATTTTTTTAAACCTGTAATTCACCCTAAAAATGCCTTTTGCCATAATTCATGCTGTGTAAGATGCTTATCTATTGTGAGATATTTTGAGTATACTATGACACTCTAAGGCTGTTAAATAAATAACAGTTAAATGTAGTTTACCATGAATTAGGGTAGAAAAAGAGGGGAGAGCCAAGGCCATGGAATCAGAAGCCCCAGTCCATGATGGGTGCCAAATGATATCTTTCTATTGGCTTAGAGGGTGCACATAAATCTACTGATATTTAAATTATTGTCTGATGTCCAATGGCCCTGTAGTCAGTACCCTGCTGGTCACTCAGGCCATGGCCTTGCAGAACTTCTGATCCCACAGCTGTGGCAGAGCTGTGGCCATTATATGTAATATTTAAATTAAGTCTCTATCATTTGATTTGTCAATAAGACTCAGGAGTAAAAGGCTCAGGTAAAAACTTGGTAGCTCAGAGATGTTGAAAAACAACTATCTGACCTTGCTTTTTGGCCAAAGATGTCATAAAAAACATGTGTCTTCCCTCTTCGCAGAACCAAAAGGAAGCTGAAATTCTAGTTCCTGCCCTTTCCTTCTTGTGTTTCTTCTTATTCAAATTTATAGCTTCTCTATGGCTAATTTCAGTCAGCTAATTACTGGATTTACACCCCTAATTAAAGTTAAACTTTATTTAATTGTTATTATATTTAACGGTGTCACAGTGCAGTTGAAGTATCCCACAACAGTCATAGAATTTCTTTGCTATGCAGTGTTTGTACTTCATCAACTCCTAGGATATTATCAGTATTGAATAATCAATGACAATTAGTAATCATGTCACAGAAACCCCAAGAAAGCATTAATCAAAACACTAACTTAAATCTTTCAGACACATCAATAGTTGTTTCAAAGCATGCTTGACATCTCATGTTGTCTGGACTTTTCACTTAAGCATTATTTTTGGTTCTTAATCAAGCTTGTTAATTGTCAGGCAGACCCTCTACCCTATTGGTTTCAAAAGATGGTTTTAATGATTGCTTCAGTGTTTGCGATGAAGAATCATATTTAAATATAACGTTAATGAGTGGCAGGTTGTAGGGCTTGACATCCAGGTCTGGTCTATTTCTCTACATTCACACTAAGGACTGTGAAAATGCGTGTTAAATATTGCATTCAGACCAGACATGCTGACTAAAACTGTAACTGAACAAGGCTTTGCCCCTAGGAAATCATGTGCTGAGTAGAAACTTTTGCCCAGAGAATTTTTAACATGTGCTTTCTACTTTTGACTATGAGTAGTTCATCAGAAAGGCAGGTCAAACTATAGGCAAGTAACTGCTGATGGGAAGGGGCACCCCAGAGGACTATATCTAAACACTGCAAAGTACATGCTTCTTCACTGCCATGGTTTACATATAGCTATGGCATCCAGGGACATGATTTGATTTCTAGAATGTTAACTAAGAAAACAAAAATGAAATTGCCTCAAAAGGAAGTATAGCCCAAAGCTAGAAACCTTCTAAAAGGTTTTCAAACAATACATCCATGTGTAAGCTCTCTCAAGATGTCTCTGAAACGGTCTCCCACCCCAGGCTCAGGCATTCAGCCAAGAAAACCACAGCAACTAGAACTGGGAGAACAGCAGAAAATTCCCACTCACTTATGCACCTGACAGCATTTTATTTTATTTAAAGGAAAGGACCCATGAATGCTGGTATGCTGGAACATATTACTACAAAAAGGGTGTTTTCACTTTCTTTTGTCATTACTGGTTTTTGTTTTAAAGTGTCAGCATTCTACTAATCACATGAATCATTACAAACATCTAGTTCTGATGGAGATAGGAGCAACCCTGATCAAATTTTAAAATCTTGCAGGATTGGAACACATATTCTTTTCTTTTTGAAAGAAATTCTTTTTATTGGTTACACATATTCTTATACATTCAGTTATGTGTTTGCTTCAGGATAGCAAATAGTAAATCAGCCTAAGTAATAGCAGGCAGATTTTACTCTTAAAAATGGCAACAATCCAGGAGTTTATGCTTGTACTCTCAGCTCCTGAGGATGAGAGTCTCAGGCATAAGAATTTTCATCCATTAGAGACCAACCTGAGCTACATAGAAAGACTCTTGAAAGAGCAAATTGGCAATCAAAACATAAAATATATTACTTTTTGTAGTATAATAATGTATTTTGACACAATTTGTCATAATAAAATAAAAATGATTGCTTAGAATTTAACAACTTATATTATTAAATGCAAACAGACTGTGAAGTTCAAATATTATTGTCATTTTGCAGGAAAAATATTAGTTGACTCTTGTTTTGTGGTCTGCAGACCTAAGTTTTATTAACAGCCTTTAGATGACTATAAAGTAGCCATTTTAGTAATATCAGTTATGTTCCTGCTCAGTGCAGCTAAACCTTGCTTATTAGGATTGGACACACTTGAAATCCCCATAAGATCTAGTATAAAATTTATCAAAGGGTCTTCAGTTTTATTGAATTATAAATGCTAACTCAGCATTTTACTCCTCAAAAAGCATTGCCAGTACAAGATATTAGCAAAACAGTTTGTGATATGTGTATCCCTAAGAGATTTACTAGAACACACTACTTATTAATCTTGCTAGTTCCTAGGACTACCTACTTTGTCCCATTGTCAAGACTTGTTGCTGTTGTCCAGGGTCCTTATGGCTCCCCTCAGGGAAGAGGTGAGAAGGTGCTCTACGCACAGCTCAGTCACCCACAGGAAGTCAGGTGAAAATAAAGTGGCTAACTGATTTATTCAGCAGGATAAGCCTTATCTACCCTCCTCCCAGCACACAAGCTGCCTTCCAATCTGATGATGTTTCATGGCCACCCTCATCAGCCAAGTACGACCAGAACCTTTAACAGCTCCTGTTGCTAGGCCCTCATGCCAACTCCAGGTTGGCTGTTAAGGGAGTATATTATGTGCATGTCTTGGCAACTGGTTTGTGCCAATTTCCTTGACCCTATGGGCCTATGCTACTACATAGCCTAATAGTCAGCTAACATCTTCACAACAATATATTTAGATTAAAAGCAGGAAAATATCTATAGAAGTTTGATTAAAAGGGAGCCACAGCCTTGTTATAAATATGTCACCTTGCTTCCTAACAGTGTAAGTAAGCTTTCTACTATACCAAAATACCCAAGATCTTCAGGAAAAGCTTATCTGGGCTGTTAGTTTCATCTCATGTCCAATTAGTTTTGTTATTTGGGGGACTGTTGTGACACCAAGCATTGTGGTACAGTGCACAGTGAAATAAAGCTATTCATTTTACCATGGTTAGGAAAGAAAGAGAAGAAAGAGAAACAATGTCAGAATCCCTTCAGGTTAAACTCCCAGTGACCTAATTTGCCTCAACTGGACACAACATGTAAGAAATTCTTTCACCTCCCAAAAGTTTCATTGACAGGTAACCAAGATTTAAACATGGCTTTTGAAGAAGAGTCAAGATACAAACAATATCAACCTTCCTCTCCAAGGGAAAAGATGCTCCACAAACACACTGCTGCTCTGCGTCTCTGTTCCCCTTTTAGATGACAAACTTATTGAAGCTTTCCCAGAAAAGCCTAATACCTCTTTAGAAGAAATTTTCATGAAAACAGAAATTCTTAAATTATAAATGAATAAATAAATAACCAATGTATGTAGTGTGTAGCGTTTTCAATATATGGCCTTAGTTGAACTCTGAGAGTAGATCAGGGAGAGCAGTCTAAGGGAAGACTCAGTTTCTTAAATTACAAGATGTAAATCTGATAATCACAGGAAGGCAGTGTTGAAAGGACCAAAGAAGCTAAAGAACATGCATTTGAGACCCAAGGGAGGAAGTTCATGACCAGAACTTTGAGGTGGATGGTGCAATCTCACCGGCAGATATCTGAAGACCACACAAACATGATCGAAATGAAGGACTGGGGAGACAATAGAATCCTGCCTTCATTTCTGTGTAAAGAAACTGCTGCTGAGTCAGTATTTGTGTTATGAGAGAGAACCTGGTTTTTATTCTTCTCTGACACAATGACAAGTCTATAAAGATATTATACCATAACTCTAATTTCCTCTCATCTTTTGTTACTATTGTTTATTATGTTTAGTCTAACAGATACATTGTATTTCACTTGAACAATGCATATGTAATCAGAAAATTACTTAAGTCTAAACACCTCATTTGCTAAACTTTAGTTCATCTAAGACTGAGCACTTTAAACAAATAAATAATTGCACCAATTAAATGAATATAACCTTTATCATTTTAATTTCTATTTATATATCATCAGTATGTTTTTAATTTTCTAAACACAGTTTAGGGTTATCCCTGGACATGAGCCCTTAGTACTTAAGTTCTTCTGCATGCAGTTGGAATAATTAAATAAATCTTGAATAATTTTTCACCCCTCATCCCACTTCTTTTATATATATATATATATATATATATATATATATGTATGTATATTGTTTGGTGATTTTTACATTATGCACCCCATCAACCTCAGTTATCAGTCCTCTCAGATTCATACCCACTCTTATGATCTCCACATTTACAAAATTCCCATTCATGCTGCTCATTTACTTACTGGAGCATAATTAAACTCCCTGTGGCCAGACCCTTAAAGAATACAAGTATTTCCTCACCAATGCAGAAGTGAGGCACTGTATCGTTTAGCTATATTCTAGCCTTGAGCTCTTGTATACAATGACATCTTTTTTTTTTTTTTTAAGTCCTCTAATGAGTGAGTACATCCCCTGCTTCTCTTCCTGGATTTGTGACACCTCGCTCAGGACGATATTCTCCAAATCCATCTATTTGCCTGCAAATTTTAGAATGTCATTTTTTTCTCACTGCTGAATAGTACTTCATTGTGTAGATGTATCACAGTTTGTTAATCCATTTCTCAGTTGAGGGGTATCTAGGTTGTTTCTAGGTTCTTGCTATTATCAATAATGCTGCTATGAACATAGTTGAGCTAATTCTTTTGGGGTGCGAATGTGCATCTTTAGGGTATATGCCTAAGAGTGGTATTGCTGGATCCTTGGGGAGACTGATTCCCTGTTTACTGAGAAATATTCATACTGCATTCCAGAGTAGCTGAACAAGCTTACACTCCCGCCAACAATGGAGGATTGTTTCCCTTGCTCTGCAGCCTCTCCAGTATAGGCTGTCATCTATGTTTTTAATCATATCCATTCTGACAGGTGTAAGAAGGTACCTCAAAGTTGTTTTTATTTTTATTTTTTGATGCCTAAAGATGTTTAGCACTTTTTCAAGTGCCTTTTGGGCATTTGTAATTCTTCTGCGGAGAATTCCCTTTTTAGTTCTGAACTCTGTTGTTTATTTCGGTTATTAAAGGTTTGGGTCTCTAATTTTTTGAGTTCTCTATATATTTTATAGATCAGTCCTCTTTCAGGGGTAGGGTTGGTGAAGACCTTTTCCCATTCTGTAGGCTGTCATTTTTTGTCTTATTGACTATGTCTTTGGCCTTACAGAAGCTTCTCAGTTTCAGGAAGTCCCACTTATTGATTGTTGCTCTTATTGTCTGTGCTACTAGTGTTATATTTAGGAAGTGGTCACCTGTGCCAGGATATTTTCCACTTTCTTTTCTATCAAGTTCAGTGTGGCTGGGTTTATGTTGAGGTCTTTGATCCACTTGATTTGAGTCTTTGCAGGGTGACAGGTTTGAATCTATTTGCATTTTTTTTTAACCTCATCCCACTTCTTAAAGATTTTATTAGAATATTAACTAAGTGAAAGTAACAATAGAGGTTGCTTAAATGCCATAAAAGCATCCAGCCCTATCTAACTTTGCTTAGACCAGACACTTCTCAGTTCTATAGTAAGTAGTGGATATGTATTGCCTGGATAACTTAATAATTACCTAAACAGTCTCTCATATTGGCTATAAAAAGAAAGATTTTATATAAATAACATTCAACTGGATATTTTTTTAAGTACATTATCTTTTATTTCCCAAGTCAACCATGGGTAGGACAGATATAAAAGTCAAATCTTTATGCAAAATGAATGAACATAACTTCATTCACCACATGGAAACTGCTCTTCAAAATTTGATTATTACAAGTGCATAGGAATATGGTGAACTCTTAATTTTAATTAAGAATGATACATTGAAGACATTAGCCATAGACATTTCTTCATGGGAACTCACCAGGTCTAGGCAGATTACTTTGTTCCAGTTCACTGGACATTACTACTTCAGTATTCAGTACATAGAACTTCATTCAAATGGAATTATGGAAGTTCCTCTGATTTGTAAGAAACAAATTATCTAATAATCTTAAAGAAATTATGTTTTTATACTTTTCGAAATAGAGGCAAGTGTAGTTTTATGCATCATTCTGTTGGTGCAGTATTAAATAGCAAAGGGAATATTATGGTATGTGTTGTCTTCTCACAGGGATGAATTGTCACTTTGAAAAGGGAGATTCTATCACACACTGAATTTGCACAGCCATAGCTCAAATGCTTGGATAGTGTTTGGAGAATGACACTGATAGGAAATGTAACATCAGGCAGCTACTCTGTTCTTGCTTACTATGTTCATTTAGATGCATTTACTAATTTATAATTATAGTTAATTAAAATTGTTTAAATTTTCTTTTTTTTTAAGGAGCCCGCTACATGAAAAGAATGCAAGTCAAAGTGCCCACAGCCTAGACGTCTTCAGAGACAGGAGTAACTAGCAAGTAGATATTGTGATACTTCCTATGCCTAAGTGTACAGGATTCAGTCATGTTCTGGGGATTGAACTTTATGGTGACCAAATAGTCTTGGAACTTTAAAGAGATACTTAGAAATATTTGTGCTAAGCTCTACTACATCAGGAAAATAAATAGGAAAGATAATGACTATCATGAGTTCTTGAAAACTTACTTTCTGTCAATAACGAAGAATTTATTTTTCATCATAAATGTGAGATTAAATACTCTATCTTCTCCCAGGCCTTACTTTTATATTCCCAATTCAACACTTACTAAGTCTTAAAAAAGTAAATGAGTTTCCCAATTTCTGGTGACATATTCAGCCATGGCACAAATGTATTAATTCCTGTCCAAAAATAACCATTTGAGGTAATTATTTTGTAATCATGCATTCACTATTAAAGGTTATATTTCAAAACATTAAGGTAGTATAAAGCAAAACCCAGGCATAGGGTAGTAATTGTGTACTTACCAGAACATCCTTATATTTATGAGAGGTAAAAACAGATTCAATGACAAACCAAGGCAATGTGTAGATTAATAGATTAGAAAGGGGGCGCTACAGAGAGAAAAGAATAAGTAAGATTAAATGAATGGCAAGAGAAATTTTTGAAAATTTCTTCTCTTCATGTTAAAGTGGTCAAAGTTGATTATCCTCTAAATTATCTTGAAAATAATAATAGAATTAAATTCTCAGGCCAAAAGGGTTTTAGCAAGTACATACATCAAATGTTTTACTGCAAGTAGATTTGCAATTATAAACTCATGTGTTAATATTTCACACATATAGACACATAAACACACAAACATCATTTCAACATAAAAATTAGTGCCATAAGTTCTTAAGTCTTAAAAGTAAGAGCAATAAGTTCTAAGTCTTTCTTAGTATTAATTGTAATTATAATACATTTGTTAACAAAAGTACATGAGAATTATGGCATTATGAAACTTTAGAAACTGTGCATAATAATTTTTATATTTTAAATCCTATAATAGAAAATAGTTCTATGATAGAAACTATAAAAATATGTAATGTATTTGAGTGTTTAACAATACAGATTCCTAAACAATTATACAAGCCAAAAAAGGTATCTCCCCATCCAAGATCCTGTAAAAATTCTATTAATGAAAAGTTACAGATGATGTACAATTCTTACATAATGTCTAACAAATATCAAATATTTATACAGTTCAGACCACAGAATATGTGAGGAAGCACACTTAGCAGTAACTATTGAAGATAAATTTTTATTATATAAATTATTTGCCTTTAAAGGCATTTGATTACATATTTAGAGATTTTTTTATCATGGGCTGGCATAAAGATTTATGTTTTGGGGAGCTGTAAAAGGATGTCTTTAAGACTTAGAGTCTTTTATGTAGCTTACCTGTTCAGCCTTTATATTTAAAGGAAGAAAATGGGGAAAGCATTCTTATAAATACTTTTGTATATGTATTAAGAAACAATTCAAGAAGTCCATGGTTTTCAAAAGGCATTAAGGAAACTAAAAAGCAGAATTGTTCTTCTAAATAAAAGGAGAGTAGGAGGCAGATGTGATTGGACTGTTGGGAATGTGGGGCTAGCAACCAGGGAGCTATCAATTGTCAAAGCATTTACGCAGGGGTGGACTCTTAACAATCATCCCATGTTCAGTACAGATGAAATCTGAGCACGGAGAGGAGAGGCAAGCATGAAGTTCCACCCATAGCTAAAGGCTTTGACAAATGATAGCTACTGAGAGACGGAAACTCAGTTTTCCTCAAGGTTGTGACCTCTTTAGGTTGACCATTCTCAGCCAATCTCATTCAGTGCAAAGCCACATATCCAAGAAGGCATGGGCAGCACAAATTGAACTTTATTTGTTTTTTTTTAAGACACAAAATTTGATTATGGACGGAAGGGGGTATATCTATGAAGAGTGTGGAGGAGGGAGGTGAATTTAATCAAAATATACTATATTATCAAAGCACAATTATAAATGAGGGAGGCACATACACACTCCAGATTCCACACTAATTTTGGATGGATGAACTTGACCTGGAACATTTAAAAAAGGGCATTTGACTTCCAATGGAGGCTGTTACCATGGAAACTGTGTTTAGGACAGTAGTGTACTGCTGCTAAACTCAGTAAACTGAAAAAGAACATTAAGGAGTGCTTGCTGGAGTCGGGCCTGTGGGCCTAATTACAGATAGACATTATGTTTGAAACCACAAGGATTTAACTAGGGAAAAGACGTGTTATAAAGTAAAAGGTAAACATCACACTGCTGCAGTTCTGAGGCTTAAGATTCAGTCATCAGGATTCTGTTTGAGGGAAGTTAACCATAAAATAAGAGAAAACTAAAACCAACAAAGTGTCATATAAGTCACTGGTATTCAAAGCTGCCAAAAGTTCTTGGGTAGAGTGACTGGCAGAAAAAGACTTGTCAGTAACTGAAATGGGTAATTAAGCCTATCCAACTGTGCAAAAGAGATGGTCTATGAATCCAGTATGGCACTTTTGTGCTCTGGCTTCTTTTTGAATGGACCCAATGAGAGATTTTTCAGTTTTACCATAGGAAGTCCAGTTTTAAGATTCTAAAATTTTCTATAATTTAAATAGCTAATTCAATTTAATATATATTGTTAAGGAAACCTTATTGTCTGCTAACCCTATCAAATATGCATAGCCTATTTTTATTTCATTTGTTAATCTTAATTGATTTTCCATGTAAGGCTGCAAGTGTTCTCTTGGTTTCACAGAAATTCTAAGTAGTCCCTGCCACACAGCAAGTGTGCTTATTAGCAGTTTAACTACCAAATGGATGAAAAACTCAGAATTCTCTTCCCCTTTGTCATTCCCACAATTTTTAAAGTAATGTTCAATCATTAACCTGAAAAGAATGGACTCAGAATTATTTTACTCTTTTTGAATCCTTAATAAACAAATATCACTGGAAATAATATAAAATTATGAGACTTTTCCAGATAATCCTTGCTTATTCTACTTCTCCTGACCTCTCAATGTAGACAATTTTTCTAGCTGCAGTAAGTACAGAATTTTTAGGATTATTTTAGATGTTTTATTTAGATAAAGATGACTCTTAAATTTTGTCAGCTTTCTTCCTTTTCCTGATAACAGTAAAAATAACTTTACTATATATATCAGGTTATATAAATAATCTGAGCTAACTGTAAAAATTTCAAATAATACATTGAAGTATTATAAAGAAAAATTTAAAAATCACATGTGAAGCACCTAAATAATTTCCAGAATGAACAGTTATATGACTTATGGGCTAAATACTTCACAAAATATGCCATTTTATCACTAACAAATTTTTAATTTTTAACAAAAAAAATTAGCAAATTTTGTAAAATCCATTTTTCTCTTTCTTCAAATACTGCCAGCTATAGTTAACTGTATAGTTAGTGTAGTTCCTATAGTTAACATCTGTGTGTTTTTCTTTGTGCATTCTTCACTCAGCAGGCTTATTCTTATATATAATTTTCCATGCACATCATCTATTCTGGCAACATTGATCATTGCAAAAAATAGTTAATTTACACTTAAATTAGTTGCTAATGTAGCTTTGTATTTTCCATTTTTTTTCTTTAACCTGTATGTCTGGATTCTTTGGTTTTGTTTTGTTTTTTTACTTCCTTTAGATTTTTTTTTTATTAATTTGATACTTCTTGTTTGTTTTTTCTGTGTCTACCTATTGTCAGCTATTTTTTTTTTATTTGTTGCAATTTAACATAGTGACCTTTGCCAATTCTCTGATACTGATAGAATCTTGAGAAACATTGCATCTTCTGCTGTGTCAGGACCTGCTTCTTAAAGATCACTTCATTTTCACTCTCATCTAAACCATTATTCCCATAGTCAATGACTACTTTCAGTCACCAGTCATTTATATTTTATGTTGCTCATAATTTTTCTGCATATCTATATTTCAGATAATGTGTTCTTTATACCTGATGGAACTTCTTTAGTGTTCCAAACATAAATTTTCCATTTTTGTTTCCCTTGAAAATGTCACATTTTGTCTTCCTTTGTGAAGTTTGTATCTACAGGAAATACTATTTGAGTTTTTAAAAAAGTCATTCTATAGTGATCTGGCTTTTATATTTTTATAGTAAATATCTTACTGTGCTGCTTGTTTTATTGTATAAATGATTGTTTTATTCAGCTGTAAAGAAATTAATTATATAATTTTCTGGAAAAAGAATGTAACTGAAGACCATTGTATTACTACAGTGTTGTGTAAAGGTCTTCTTGGCATGTTGATTTAGAGTCCTTGCATGGATGCACAGAAGTGGTAAACTGTGTCATATGGGAGTTCTGTTTTTGAAATTTTAAACACTCTATTCCACTTTCCATAGTTGGTCAACTCATGACATTCTCAGAAAGACTGTATGAGAGTCACCTTTCCTTCTTCTCTCACCAGCGTTTGTTGTAAACATTTTCTGAAAGCTTTTATGACTCGGATGAGGTGATGAACTTCAATGTGCTTTTAATCTGTATTTCTTGGTGAATAATGTTATTTCATATCTTTAAGTGTTGTTGAATATTTGAACTCTTTTGAGAGCTGTCTATCTGTCCTTTTCATTGCCCCATTGCTGATTAGGTTTGGAGTATTTCATTAGTGTTCTCTACTGACTGTATGTTGATCCTTTGTCAGATATAGAGACGACAAGCCTTCCTTCCATTTGTCAAGCTCTCTCTTCACTTGGTTGTTTGCTTTGCAATGCAGAAGGTTGTTTTTTTTTTTTTTAATTTCATGGGATCTCACTTGTAAGTTCTTGTTAACCATTTCCTGAACTATGGACTCCTTTGCCAGAAGTCCTTGGTTATGCATGTGAATTCAGTGGGTTTTTTGTTTTTCTCAAAAACCTTGAGTTTCAGATAAAGTTCTAATTACTTTTTTGTTTACTTAAAATTAACTTTTATACAGGATGAGAGATGGGAAGAGAATTTCAATAATTTCTAACTTTTCTCACCTTATTGTTAAAGTTTTTTTTTTTTTCCTCTGATGTTTGGTTTTGAATCTTTGCAAAGAAATAGATATCAATAGCATCATGGGTTCTACTCTATTCCTTGGTCTGTAAGTCTGTTTTGTGACATTGTTACCATGCATTTTGTTCCCTCTGGCTCTGGAGTTCAATCAGTTATCAGGTACCAAGAGGAGAGTTCTTTCTACTGAAGAGGGCTTTGTCTATTAATAACTTCTAGGGTATTTTTTTCTACTTCTGTAGAGAATGTCATTGGAATTTTGATGAGAATTGAATTTTTGAAACTATGTGAATAATATTGATTGCTTGATTTCCTGGTGTTTTCATTAGTAGTATATGTTATAGAACACTATTTTATGGTGTGTTACTTTTGTTTCTGTTGCATTTGTTTAACACTGTGAAGCTGTATTACTTTGCCTGTCTAAAACACATGATAGTTTAATAAAGAACTAAATGGCCAACAGCAGGCAGGAGAAGGTACAGGTGGGGCTGGCAGGCAGAAATAATAGAGGGAGAAATCTGAAAGAAAGAGAGTAGCCAGAGTATGTAGAGGACTCCAGGGACCAGCCACCCAGCTACACAGCAAGCCGCAGAGTGAGAAACAAAGAAAGGAATTCAGGAATAGAAAAGGAAAATACCAGAGGCAAAAGATAGATGGAATATTTTAAGAAAAGATGTCTATGCACAAACCAAGCTAAGTCTGGGCTTTTATAATTAATAATAAGCCTCCATGTATTTTTTTCTCTGATGGTAGGTTTTGGATCTTTGTAAAGAATCAGATAACTATAACATCACAGGTTCTACTCTATTCCTTGGTCTGTAAGTCTGTTTTGTGACATTATAATATTTTTTGCTCCTTCTGGCTCTGGTGTCAAATCAGTTATCAGGTACCTGGACCACCTAATATTTGGGAACTGGTTGTTGGCCCCAAAAGGAAAAACAAACAAGAATAGGTGTATAGAAAAGCTTCTAATTTTTTCTGTGTTGATTTTGTTTCCCATTATTTTGTTCTGTTATTGTCCATCCTTTATGTTACTGACTTTGAAGCCTCATGCCCAGGATCTTATTGTATGCATTAGCAATAATTTAATCTTTCTCCTTCCCTATTTGTACCCCTTTATTTTTTTGCATTAACTTACTTTTATAGTAAAGACTTAAAGCCCTGTTTTGAAGAAGTGAGAGAAAAATAAACACTGTTATTTCATTCCTAGTTTTAGTGGGAACACTGACATTTTTCTTAGTAAAATATTAGCTATTGGTTTGTTACACTCAGAGTTTATTATGTTAAGGTACATTCTTTCTATATTTAGTTTCTTTGGGGCTGAAGGATGAGGATTTTGTCAAAGACTTTCTCTGCATCTATTGAGATGATCATGTGATTTTTTATTATATATAAGTCTAATAATATGATACATAGAGATTGAAATATTGATTTGTGTTCTGAGTTACACTTTTATTCATAGTGCAAAGCCTTCTTTGGTATAGTAAATGGATTTTACTTTGTTTTCTTTTGCCAACATATAGTGGAATTGGGTTTCCATGTATTTTTTAATAATTTTTGCATCCATGTCTATCAGAAAGTTTGATTTATAATTTTTTATGTTGCTTTCTTATCTACTTTGAAAACAAGCTAATACTGGCTTCAAAACTTAGTTTGTTAACATGCCTTCCCTTCCTGAGCTATAGAATAGTTTGAGAAACATTGTTCTATTTCTTTTTTAAAGGTCACAAGAATTCATCAGAATGTATTTCTGGCTTTTGTTAGTTGGGAAATTTTGTTAGTTGTTTAGAAAATTGTCTATGTTTTTGTAATTTTTTTATTGGAATTTAGACTTTCAAAGTATAGCCTAAAGATCCTTTGAATTTCATCAGTACCTATTGCTATATCTTTTTCTCCTTTATTAATTTGAGTGTTCTTTGTGGTTATTACTTTAAACAGCAGTTTGCAAATCTTATCTGTCTTTTAGAAGTACTGAGTCTTGACTTCATTTAATGTATTCATTTTCATGTGACTGGTTCTTCCCTGGTATGTAGAAGTTGTTTCCATCTACTGAGTGTGGATATGGTTTGTTCTTACTTACTTTCCTAAAGTGCTGTATTACTTCATTAAATCAGCACTTGACTTTTTTGATATTTGATATTTCTCTTGTGTTTTAATACAAGCATTCTTAGATTTAAACTTCTCCTTGGAGTGACTTTCATTGTGTTTGATAGATTCCAGTCTGTTGTATTTTCTTTTTTCATACAGTTATGGTAGGTTTTATCCTGTTGGTATCTTTCATGACACATCCATCACTCTATTGTACATTGTTTTATATCCATGAGTTTATGTGTTCTGTATAACCTCTCATTGTGGATTTCTAGTTTTACTCCACTGTGATAGAGTTAAAAAAAATCAATATTTTTTTGCATTAGGTAAGGACTGCTCTGTGTCCTAAAATGTGGTTTATGTTTTAGAGAAAGATCCATGAGCTGCAGAGGAAAATATTTGTTCTGCAGTGAGTGATTGGAATTCTTACTAAGTCCATTTGATTATAATGACAGTTATCTCATTTGTTTCTTTGATAACTTTTTGTCTATATGACCAATTTGTGAAAGTCTGTTGCTCAGGTCACCCACTATTATTATGTTTTGGTCAAATTTTCTCTTTATATACAGTTATTTTATGAGATTGGGTGTGCCAATGCCATGTTGTTCTTATTATTGTGGTCCTGTAATATAAAGACCTAGATGGCTATTTCTTCAGTATGTTTTTCAGTATTATTTTGTCAGAATGGGATCTTTCATGGTTTCATATGAATTTTAGGATAGGTTTTTTTTCCTATTCTGTGAAGAATGAGATGGAGACTTTGATTGGGATTGCACTGAATCTATAATAGCTTTTAGTAAAATGGTCATTTTCACAATTAGATGTGCTGATGTCTAATAAATATCTACTTAGAATTCTACTATCTTCTAGCTAGTTGGTGAGCTTCATCAATCTGAGATAATTTTTTCTATCTCTTCCAATTGTCAAATACTAACATCTCTACACATTCTTGCTTTATAGTTCCTAAAATGCCCTTTTCATTTCTTCACCCTAAGACTTTGCCAATGAGGTACATTCTTACTTACAAGAGAGAGAGAGAGAGAGAGAGAGAGAGAGAGAGAGATCCTATTTTTAAGCAAATTTGTTGGTATTTATCATTTTATTGAAGAACTGAAAGCATAAATATTCAGATATTACTGAAAGATGTATTAAATCCTGCTATTTGTTTTTATGCTGTATTTCCTAGTTCCCATTACTGAGTGTCCTCATAGTGTGTAATTTTTCCTGTGGCTTCATGAATATGTTTGCTTTTCTTTTATGTGGAAGAATCCTTCATATCTTTTATAGCCCTAGCTTAGTAGTCATGAACTCTTTCAGCTTATATTCATCACTGGAAGTTTGTCTTTCTTAACTTGTAAAGGATAACTATGCTGAATATAAAAATTCATGTAGGTAACTACTGCTTTTCAGAAGTTGAAATGTCTTTAAAGTGGCCTGGCTTATAGAGTTCCTGTGGAGAAATCTGGTGTTTTTATGATTTGCCTTTATGTGTGACTTGGTGCATCCTTCAGCTTTAAAATATGTTTTACTGCAAAGTTGGTATTTTAACTATAGTTTGATGTGGGATGGTATTGGCAGAAGTTTCTGTCCCACAAGCCAGCTTTCAAATGACCACACAGAGACTTATTTTCAATTATAAATGTTTGGCCAATAGCTTAGTGTTGTACTAGGTTTCTGGCCCAGACTTTCAGGCCTAGCCCTGAGGTTCTCACCTGCTGTCCTACAGAATAACACAGACATTTATATTAATTTTATGCTGATCAGCCTATGGCTCTGACATATTGCTAGCTAGCTCTTTCATTTTATCTCAGTCTATTTCCATTAATCTGTTTAGCCATGTGGCTAGGTCCCTTTTCTTAGAGAGGCGTTTCAACTTCTTTCCTCTGCATCTGCTGATGTCTCATCATAGTATCTCCATGGTATCTCTCTCCCTTCTCTGTGGCATCTCTCTGGAGCCTCTACTCTGCTCTTCCTGTTCCCAGCGTGGTATCCCCACCCACACTTCCTGTCTGCTTTCAACTAATCAGCATTTTTATTAAACCAGTAGGAGGGTCAATTATTTACAATGTAACAACATAATCCCACTACAGTTCAGGCTTGTTACTAATTAGCTCTTACCACTCAAATTAACCCCACATTTATTCATTTACATGCTGCCATGTGACGCATGGCTTGTTACCTCATCTTCTACATTTCCTACTTCCTGAGTCTAGCTGATGACTCTGCCCTTCTTTTTCCCAGCATTCTCTCAATCTGCCTTTTCCACCTAACCTATTCCTGCTTACCTATTGGCTAATTATCGCTTTATTAAGCCAGTGAGAACAATACATCTTCACAGTATACAAAAGAGTTATTCTACAATAGAATAGTTTTATTGTGGGTCAGTTATTCCTGGTCTTATTTGCTTGATATTCTAACTGCCTCCTCAGTCAGGATCATCTCTTGCCATATTTATATGTATATATATGTATGTATATATGGAATTTTCTGCTACAAATTTATCAAACATTTTAATATCTACAGCTTGACTTTTTCCTTCTCTGCCCATGATTCATAGATTTAGTCTTTTAATTGTGTCCTATAAATCTTGTGTGCTCTACTCATTTTTTATCTATCTTTAGTGTTTTTATGTTCAGCATTACTTGTCTTATTTCCAAGCCCTGATATTCTGCCTTTTACTTAACCTAGTCTATTGGTAAGGCTTTTTATTTGACTTGGGTTTTTCTTGTTCAAAATTTTATGTATACTTTTTCACTATTTTTCTTTGTTGAATCCCCCCTTCATAGCCTGTATTTTCTTCTCTATAACATTCAGATGCTTGTGTTCTGTTTTAATTTGTTTAGGAATATATTCTCTTAAAATTCTTTTAATATTCATTTATTCATCATTCTTTTGAACTGAGATGTCACTAATTCATTTGCACTAAAATCCACTGCTATAAAATCAATCATTTTCAGAAGAATTCTGTTTCTTATTTCTGTGTTAGAATCCACACAACTGGGGTTAGGCTTGGAGATGGGCTTTTTTATTATTACCTTGAATATTTTAGTGGGATATTTGTAATGTTTAAGTGGAACTAGTTTATAATAGGATTGAAGTATCCTTTCTCTCTTCTGGATTCAGGGCATAGCTCAACTGCTAAACACTCAGCCTGCATTCTCAGAACATAAAGTTGGATCTTGAGCACTGTCCCAGATAATGATATCTAAAGAGGTCACCTGTTGTAAAGATTTCTAGCCCAGTTTGGGCCAGAAGTTTGGCCCTTGCCTGCAGCTGCTTTTACCCTCCAAAGAATGACTCAGAGGCATATATTAATTTCATACTGTTTCGTCTATGTCTCAAGCACATTACTAACTTGCTCTTTTATCTTAATTCAACCAATTTCTAATAATCTACCTGCCACATAGCCATGGCTCATGGCCCTTAGCTCACCTGGGTCCTACATGCTTGGGTGGCTGGACAGAGACTGATTCTGTCCTCTTTCTACTTGTCTCTACTCTGATTTTCTGCCTTTTGCTATGGTGCTCACCATAGGCCAAAACAGTTACTTTATTTACAGCATCACATATAGAAAACAATCCTACCATAGTTACCACAACAAATAGATATGGCCAAAATGAAAATACAATAATAATCGATTTAAAACAAGCCCCTTAAACTTCATCAGTGTGAAGGAAAAGATCAAAGGTTATGAAAACTATGACTAGAAAGGAAATAAGTTAAGTGATACCAACTATTACTATTAGATAAAAAAAAGAACAGAAGAGGAAAGCAAATGGAAGTTGGATAAAAATAAAGCCAAAGGTAATATAACGGGGACATCCCTAAATGTAGAATGCAAAAGGAGCTACAGAAATCCAGTCAATCAAATTAAAACAACTTCAGCCCTTGGAAGACTGGGTGGCAAAAAGAGAAAACCTGTAATTTTTTAGGTTTTATTTAGAGAGAGAGAGAGAGAGAGAGAGAGAGAGAGAGAGAGAGAGAGAGAAAATGTACTTGTCTGTACAGGTCAGTGGACAATCTGAGCTCTCAATGCCCATCTTGTTTAAGATATTATCTTTATTGTTTGTATTTGCATATGCCAAGCTATCTAGCTGTTGAGCTTCTTGGGATCCCTGTTCCCACCTCCCATCTTACCATCTAACCACTAGGATTACAGATGCACAGGACCGCACCAAGCTTTACACAGGTGTGGGGAGTTTGAACTCAGGTTGTCTTGCTTGCGGAGAAACTGATTTTCTCCCTGAACTATCTCCTCAGCTCTTCCTATTATTTTCAAAGACTTGTTACTGCATGTGTTTTTTTCTCAGCACTGAGAGTTCATTACATACAAAATTGCATTTTACTTTTCATAGGTTTCTAAGACTGTTAAGTAATTATACTGGCAAACTATGGGGGTGAGGAGCTAGGTTAGGTTAAATGCCCTGAGATTGTTTGGAAGGGATTCCTCAGAAATCAGGTCTCTCATCAGTTAAGTCTTTTCTGTCCATCGACAAGTAACTAAACAAACAAAACACAGTAGAAAACTGCCATTAGTCCTTAAGAAGGGATGAAATTTTGATATATGCTATAAAGCAGCTGGACCACAAAAACTCTAAGACAAGGGAAATATCCAGATACAAAGTGCAAATTCTTGTATGATTTTACATTTGAGGTATCTCAAATGGGAAAATTAATATGCAAAAGAATACATAAGAGAGATAATAGATAACTATGGGTTTGGAAGACGAGAATAGGAAGCTATTGTGTCATAGGTACAGTTTCTGAGATGTTGGAAAGCTTCTGAAAATGTTGCTAACAGTAATGGCATACAATATTATGCATGAACTTAATGCCACTGAATTAAACACTTTAAACATGACAAAATGGCTTTTTTTCTTTAGAGGGGCTTTTGCTGTGTGATCTTGAACTTATGGTAACACTCCTGCCTCTGACTCCTGAATGCTATGAGTAAATGCCACCATATCAGGCTAAAATTATAAAATTTATATTGTTGTATATTTTACAACATCATAAATAAAAAAAAGTGTTGATAGCTGAAGAAAAAAAAAAGACTGAGTAGACACTTAAAGTTTAGGCCAACCTGTGTATGTTGCATACCTTCTCAAAAGAAAAAGTAGAAAAAGAATAGGGTTGGAAAAGCTGGTGCACTAAACTGAAATACAATATTAAATAAGGGGAAATACAAAAGTGAAAGAAAGAGAAAATGGTGAGGTGTTGTTTGCATGAAGCTCCTTGCCTGAATGCAAATGGATGTCAGGCTCTCCCTGAAACCCATTCAGTGGACACAGGTCCTGAGTCGTCTGTGTGTGTTAGTGGCAAGATGATGGAAACCATGCCTTTTTCTGTGCAGCCGTTCACATGGGTCCATGTCCTGGGTCTGCCTTTGTGAGTTCTTAGAATGGTTGTGATGGTCACACCTGTCTCTTCTGGATTCACTCTAATCTATGACTCACAACAAATTTGTATCCTACAATTCTGACTTAAAGAATTACCACTGCATCTAGCAGTATTCTTCAGGCCAGCTTTATAGTGCAGTCCAAAGCACTAGCTCTGGGTTCCCAGAATGAATCTGAGAAGATTCTTTACCTCTAGAGCCTTCTGAATGTGAAGTGGCTTATTGTACTATTCTGGTTGGGTGTGAAAAAATAGGATTTTCCCTGTACCATTCTCTCGTTGTCAGTGCAGCTGTAATCATCACTTTGTTCCATCTACCTGTCTATTAAATATGTGTCCACCAATCCATTCATTCATCTACCTATCTATCATCTACCTACTTATCCATTCATCAACCTACCATCTATCATCCTTCTGTCATCAATTATAAATCCATCTCAATCTCTCCCGTATGTGTTCTGTTTTCTATGTGTGTGTGTTCTTTTTCTCTCCTGTCCTCTTCCCCCTCTTTTCTTTACCACCTCTTCTCTCTCCTCTTTTTCCCATTTCCTCTCTTTTCTCATTAGCTCAGGAACTTTCTCTCTTCCTTGCTCAGCTGCCCATAAAATTATGTTACTGAAAAGACTTTTTCAACCCTTATCTTTATACACTCACACTCTTCAGTATTGAGGCCCCAGGAAAGGACTTTAAAATGTCTTTCCTTCTGTTTCCTTTATGTCTTAGTAATGTTTTCTACCATCACTCTCTAGGTGCCTACTCTCTCTCACATAGGATCCTTCATAGAGGTTGTGACATCCATGCATATGTGTGTCCTCTCCCTACTCTGAGATCCACCCCCATCTCACCCATCTCACTATAGTTTGGACTTGCAGTTCTCTGTTACTTGCATTTGTTTATTAGCATTTGCTGGAGAAATGTCTATTTAAGTTTAATTTTTCCAATTTGGAGATATTTTTTGTTTCTGGTTTTTACCTGCTTTTCAAAAGTCCTCTATTATTTTTCATTTTCAGCATTTTTCTATGTTTAGCTTTGGCTTTTTTCCTGTTTATCTTTTCTGTCAGTTTGGGACATTCATGGCATTTTCATCATGTGTTATTTCAGTCTCGTTCTCTCTGAGACCTCAGCCTCAGCATCTCCTGCTGCTCCCACTGTTCTCTCACCTCTTTCTCTCTCTACGAGAACTTTCTCCTGCTTTCCTTGAGGATTTGTTATTGCTTTACTTCCCAGTTCACTTTTCTGGATGTCTAATCTGTTTTCTAATTTATTTACAAAGCTCTGAATTTAGGACACTTACTGATCAAGTCCACTTGATCTTTTATTATATTTCAGTTCACTGGTGAAATTCTATTTTTCATTTTACTTTAACTCATTATGGGCTTTTCTCCCACCTGTTGGAACAAAATAATGTAATCATTTTAAAAGTTCTTCCCTAATAAGTCTGATAAAATGATTACTTATATCTATTTTTAACATTTCTTTTCTTAAATTTGAGTTTTTATGATTGTTTAAGTAAGAGATGGGATTTTGTTTTTAAATGAGCATTTTAAAATAGTCAGCAATCAGTAGGATTTTTATTGTTTATTTATAGTATTTTGTTTTGAGCTAAGACCATTCTCAGCTTTCAAAGCCCTCATCAAGGGGAAATGCTTTAACATATACACAACTTCATAGACTTACTATTTACTTTTTGTTATGAGTCCTTTAGACCTCTCTCCTTTAGTAAAGATTATTGAATGTCAGATATTGAATGCATAAAATTTTACAGTCTCCAGGTGATAAATTTAGGCAAGTGAAGTAAAGAGCAAATGATACCTAACCATTCAGATCCTATGACCATCAGAGGCTTGAACCCAAGTCTGCCCCAAGGTATATAGTTTCTGGTTTTCAACAGAAAGCATGTGTGTTCTGTGGCATAATTTCCCTGATGAGTCTCAGGCCAAAAGCTAGGACTGTGACTTCCTTCTGCTTTATATTTAGAGGGTTGAAAAGCCCATGTCATGGTCCATTAAACTGTAATAGACAGCTGAGAGGAGACGCC
This sequence comes from Sigmodon hispidus, assembly GCA_004025045.1. Classification (NCBI taxonomy): domain Eukaryota; kingdom Metazoa; phylum Chordata; class Mammalia; order Rodentia; family Cricetidae; genus Sigmodon; species Sigmodon hispidus. Next base: position 61,368 of record PVIH01010901.1, read on the forward strand.
AGCTGGACACTGAGATTGCTCCCTTTCTGTTCTCACTGCAAGCTCCCAAGATAAAATCCTCTCACCTCTCGGTGATTTGTTATTCTGTGGATATTGCACAGTCTATCCATTTTTATAGTTGCTGAATTTGAATTTAGATCTTGATATATTTCACTAAACATTTTCTTACTTACTGTTACCAACATTTTGTCATCTAACTTGAATATTTTTTTTACTTAAAAAATGCATAACCAGTTATAAGCTTGTGGAGACGTGGGAATGATTTTAAAGAAATTATTTTTAAAATTGTTTTATTGAATAAAATATATGTAAGAAAGTTAGAGATATAGCCTGGAGTTCAGTTCCCAGCAACACATAGACTGGTGTGAGAAATTTGTGCCTGTAATCCCAACATTCAGAAAGTGTAGCCAAAGTTCAAGATTATCCTCTGCTATATAGCAAGTTTGAGGACAGTCCAGGATATATTAGACTCTGTCTCAAAAAATGATATTATAATATATTAACATATGTGATAAAGTGTATAAATCAGTAACATTTAATCAATTCCCATTATTTTGGAAAGAGATAATTTTAATGTTATTAAACAATAGCTTATCTATTTACAAATCAAAAATTTTGAAATTATGTAAGCTGAAAAATGTATGTCCCACTGCTATTGCCAATCATGTAATTTTACTCTGCATGGGAGATAACTAATATTGCCAGGTTCTAATATTAATTAAAAAAATAATTTTCACCTATTTGATAAATATAGGTTCTTATAATTGTCTTTGTCCATAGATATCATACTGCTTTTTCTACTTACTATAAAATGTTGCATATCAAATCTGTAATTTTTTGAGCCTCTTCAGTGATACCTCACATGGCTCCTTGTGACTTCCACTGCTGTCCTGCTCTGAATGACCATGTATGAGATTATTGAATCTCTGTAAGTGTGGAATTGATAGACACAATGGTATGCCATTTTGTAGTTTTATGGATAATGCAAAATTACTCCTCATCAAGACTGTTTCACTTTTACCACAATTCAAACTGCAATGAATATGGCACTGCACTTAAATTCTGGGCTGGTTTCCTCCTTCATAGGACTGTGTGAATTCTTCTGTTCACTGGCATTCCATGTGGGGAAGAATTTGTTCTTTGCCCTGCTACACCAAGTAGGCTGAGCAACAATCATTCCTTTCTGATCTTACTCATTCTGCTGGATACAAGGCAGTGTCTTGAATACTGCCAATGGTCTTTTTCTGCTAAAGGAATACAGCCTTTCATAGCGCTCTATCTGCCTTTTATATTATGTTATGTTAGTTTTTCATTTTATCACTTCAGAACTATTCTATGTATGTGCCACAGGCCATCCTTGTTTGCTTTCTAATGTACTGCTGATGATTCCTCAGTAAAGTTAGATTTTTATTGATGTTAGGGGTTGCCCTTTGAGTTAGGTGAGGCAAAAATGCATTTATTGTTTTGTATTGCATGAACTAGTTTTTATATAACTCTTCTACATATAATTTATTTCTATATTTAATTCCCTTGGGATCATTCTTGAATGGTGGGATACTATTTATTTTTAACTAAATTCACCAATGATGGTAAAAAACTCATTTTCTGTAATAAGACAATCTAAAAACATGCAGATGACTTGAGCTTTTATGTAACTGTTTTGAAAACATTTCCCAGATTAAGAGATGTCAATTGGAGCTGAAGAGATGAATCAGTGGTTAAAAGCACTTACTGCTCCTGAAGAACAGGTTCAGTTCCCAGCAACCACATGGAAGTTCACAATCACTTATAACTTGAGCTCAAAATATTCTGTGCTCTTCTCTGTCATCTGAAGCACTGTGTGCACATAAACACACATATTACTCATTTTTTATTTTAAAAAATTAGTGAAAAGCCTTAGCAGATTAACATGAATAAGGATCAAAGTAGCATCAGGATATGGACAGAAGTCTTTTCAATCACATCTAACCTCTACCTTGGTCCTTTACTGGGAAATTTCCACAAATTATTGGGAAGAGTTTCTAGAAATTAAACCTTTAAGTTTTCATACTACTCATCTTGTGTAATGCAAAGAGACCCTTACTCTTTACAAGTCAGTATTGGGAGATATCTAATAATTAAACTTATTAACATAACTCTGGAGATTGGAAGCTCTGAGATCAAGGTATCAACAAATCACAAGTTCAGTTAAGAATTGTTTTTGTTATCTCTTAGACAGCAGTCTTTTATTGTTACCTCCTATAATGAAAGGGGCTAAACGTCCCTGGGCTCTCTTTGTAAAGGCATTAATTTCATTTATGAAATTTATGAAGGCTCTGTCCTGAGAGCTCAATACTGTGCAGAAGCCCTCATCCAAGTACCTTACCTTATGAAACTTCCAGCTCATGCATTTGACATGTTATAAATGTTCAGTCTATTGCAGATTAGGATCCAGAACAGTAAAGGCGTATGAGTCATGAAACCATGAGTCCCAGCTGTTGATGATAATTGTTCTAAAGTCAGATCATCTGGCTTAGAATACAGTGCCATTTATGGTATTTTCTGACTAATCACTTAACCTTCACTCTTTCTATTTCCTCATTTTAAAAATGAAGACTGCTCAGGTCAAGAATACCTGATTAGAAATGCTAGGGACATGCATGTTCCTCCCTATTTCAGCTTTCTTCATGGGTTTTTTTGGTTACTTTTTATTTATTCTTTGTGACTTCCATACCATGTGTCTTTGTCCCATTTATTTCCCTGTATCTTCATATCCACTCTCTGCCCTTGCAACCTTCCTCCAAAAATAAAATAAAATTTAAGAGAAAGGAAAAGAAAGAAAAATATCATCATGGAAGCTGTAGTACTACACAATAAGTCAAACAATATACTCTTTGTCCATATATCTCTAGTTAAAAGTGTTCATTGCAAAAGGTCATTGGTCTGGTTTGAGATGTCTGGTTTCTGCTACACTATCAATACTGAGCCCTTGGTGAGATTCCTCTTGGATATCTATTGTTGCCCTCTTTCATGAAGATCCTGAAGCTTTTGATCTGTAGGACCAGCCCTTTCACATGCTTCTGCAGATCATAAATGAGGTCGTTGTTGGGGTGGGCCAGCTCATAGTCCTGGTTCTGGGCCTAGGTAGTTGCAGAATTCATCAGCCCACCACCTCTCCCCAATCTTCACCACCAGGGTGAGCTCTCCAGTTCTGCCCCAGACTAGTTCACCCTAAGCATCAAGAAACAAGAGGTAGGCAGCTTCTTCTCCTTTTGTGCCCTCAAAGCTGGCTCACCCACACATATACCACCAGAACCAGCTCTACTGTGTTGCCCAGGTGAGGTACAGAGGTCACTCTCCTGGGTGCTGCAGCTGGTGAGGGGCAGAACCAGCTCTTCCTTCTCTGACGACCTCAGCTACCTATGTGCCTTGGGAAGTGGGAGGGGCATCTCTCCTTCCCCATCTTTACCCTATGGCAGATAAGGAGTAGGGCAAGATCTCCCATATCCATGTTCTCAGGCAGGTTGCCCAAGCCAATAAGGTCAGCTCTACTGTGCTGCACAAGCAAGATGCAGGGCTAGCTTTCCTGAGTGCTGTTGCTGGCAAAGGAGAAGGTCAGCTTTGTCAGCTGCCACAGGTGGTGAAGGGTGAGGGTCTTTATGTTTTAAAACATATGTGTATGTGCATATATCTTAGAAATAAGACATATATGTCAACATGCTATTTATTTATCATATATATTATGCACATATATTGGAAGCAGTTTTAAATCATATTTTTAGTACACCCATCCACACTATGACTCTATCCTCTGTGAGGTCATGCACAATTTTTTATTTATGACATCATGTGTATACTCCATAATTCTTGGATTTTGTAACGTTTGGGACTTTAAGCCTCCAGATGCTCAGGCTGCCCTGGCACTGCCCTAGCACTTCCTCTTATGAAGAACAAAGCAAACAGGATGAGCAAACCTCACCTTCACAAGCAGAGCCCTTTAGCACTTATAGGAAATAAGAAAGCTGGATATAAACTGTCCTGTCACACAGAGCAGAAAGACACAAGTTACATGGAAGAGAAAGAAATACCCATGAGAATTACAGGTGCTCCTCCACTTTCTCCAGGGAAGAAATTCATTTAGCACACATCATCTACCCAAGGTCCTGGCTTGGGAACCAAGAACATGGAAGAAAGCAAGCTGGCTGTTATCCTAGAATCACCAGCCATCTCAGAGTTAGACCCCCTTGCTATTGCCTAACAGCAAGGAGCATCCTATTGTGTATCACCAGTCAGAGAAAGGGTGAAGACTGAGAATCTGAAATATGTTTTTGACTGATCACGTTTTTATACAACCCCAAGGAGGAAAGAGGCTAAGTCTAACCACTATAAGTCAGGGACACATGGGATGTCATTCAGATCAAATGGAACAGAATTGTTTCAAAAGAAAACACACATGAAGCTTATTTTTATTTGAAATTCATTAACCTGTTCTAAATATGATGTAAAAGAAGTTGTCATTCATAATTTGTAAAGTCAATTTTATAAAAAGAGACAAGAATAAAATTGTTGATAAAGATTCTTCAGAATCTGCAAAGGTAATTTAGTGCCACTCAGGTGTACATATGGAACAGCTATTATGATAGGAAAGTTCTACAGGGTTCTAGAAATCATAGGTGGGCTGCAGTGCTACCAGCACAAGAGTGGGAGGTTTGAGACAAGCAGAGAGGTTGGCACACATGTGCTTCAGTCTCACTGGTAGAATGATAAGCGGAGGCTGCTGCCAAGCATACACGCAGGCTGCCAGCCAGGCCTGTGCTGCTTCTTCTTGAGCCATCACCCAAGCTCTTCATGTAGAGGGGTTCCTATGGCAGACAACCAGGCCCCACATTTGCTATGTAACCAAATATCTTCTCTGTACTGAGCAAAGAACCAGATCCCACCCTGTGGTCCAATATCATCCTAACTGGCACTGGGGGACTGAGTTAGATATTTAAGTAATAAGGAAAACCATGTGCCTAAAGAGGGAAGGAAACACTGAACAAAGGGAAGCTAACATTGATGATATACATTCTCTATATCACAAATGTATTTAGACCCAGACTTTAACCATGGTATTTCTAAAGAAACACAAGTCATTGAGTGATGGGAAGGTTTCTCCTGACTTTGCTGTAATTGCTACACTAACAAACAGAAAACCCAGGTGTTCATACATGGTGCGAAAGACCATTTAATCTATACTGTAGTGCTATGATGAAAGGATTTTCTTGAAATAAATTACAGAGAGTACTGTAAAAATTTTATTACCCCAATAAACTCTATAGTGTGATAAGTTCATGAGACAAAAAAGTTAAAATCTCCTTAAAGCAAAAACAAAGAACAACAATGCTCTGAAGCTTTGAATGTGGTACCTTTGGCTGGTGTTAGGGGTAGGGAGGTGGAGGGGTCATAACAGAAGGCAGAGGAGGGCCACCAAAGCCATGTCAGTGGTTCTCTGAAATGTAGCACAGGGGTCTGGAGAGAAATGTGAATTTAGAAAATCAGTCCACAGAAACAAGAAGACTGAAAAGTGCTTAAAATAGAGGTTATGAGAGTCAGAGGCTGTAATGAAAGATATATAATTACCTTTGGAATCTGGTAGTTTCTGAACCTGGTAGAAGAATTGCATCACCTAGCAGGCTGGAAAAATTAATGGGTCTTAGGTTGGGCTCTGTAGATTTGGGGGTCTAGAGGCTTTCTGAGCAGAACCAGTGAGAGATACAGAAACCAGGGTAACCTGAGGCTGTAAGAAAGCTTCAAGGGTTCACTGTAGCTGGGAAAGTTCTTTAAAATAGTGCCTGTGTGAGGTCAGCTTCTAAACCAGAAGGTGGTAATGTGAATGAGGTGAGATTACAAGTTTAATGAGAGTGCCCACTAAAGGGTATGTTCATGGACATTAGTTAACAGCCATATAGCAACATGTGATATGAATGAGTTCATTCTGCAGAAGTGTGAGGCTCTAGATTCCTCAACGCACCATTAGAAAGGTATGTTTCCTGATGTACTTTGCTCTAAAGCAGCAGTTCTCAACGTTCCTAATGCTAAGAACCTTTAATACAGTTAATTCATCATCTTGTGACAGACAGCCCTTAACCATAAAATTATTTTGTTGCTACTTCATTTTGTAAATGTTATGAATCATAGTGTGAACATTTTATATGCAACCCCTGTGAAAGTCATTTGACCTCTGCAAAAGAAGTCATGACCCACATGTTGAGAACCACTGCTCACTGTGAGCAGAGGCATTACTGAAGCCTCCTATATGCCATTCAGGTTGCTTGAAGTTTCCATTTACCCAACCTCTAACTTTTAGATCTTCACAAATAGAAGCTTCATTTACTCATGTGATCTCCAGTTAAGTAATCTTTTATCTTTTCTATTCTCATTAACCCACTGCTTTCAGTCTACCTAAACCACAGGGAACAGAGTAGGGTAAATTTATGTAGGTTCCTACAGCCAAGCCTGTTACCATGTATTATGTAGAAAATGAATATATTTTACAGGATTATTTTTATATCAATTAGCATTAGAAAGAAGACTTTCTGTGGAGCATCTAGGTTAAAGATTTCAGAAGTTACAGGCTGAGGCAATACATCATTTCTGAACTCTGACTACACAGAAGAGCCTGGCTTTGCATATTTTATTTGTGGCTTTGCCTTTCCTTTAAACAGGATGCTAAGTGAAGAGGTTGCAATTATAAATATAAAATTTTAACATAATCTCATGCTCATGAATATAGAAAAGGTTAATAAAAACTGTTAATCATTCTGACAATTATTAATTTATGGATGTTCTGAATGTAGGGATAATGTAAAATAGTTCCCAGGAGGGATTTGAGTCAACACACTATCCTATTTTTTTAACCACCCTGCATTTTTATGTTCCCTGTAGCTATTTAATGCAAAGCTTTCAACTACCATCATCAGTCATCTTCAACATGTACCAAATGACAGTTTGTTCATGTTTCAGATGATATTGGACCATATTTTTTCAAGTTATCAATAGAATAGGTTAAAATTTATTAATGATAGGGATTTTTCTGAAACACTAAGGTTCTTGGGAGTCACTTGTACCCAGCATAGGTGTGAATATTTAGGAGGTGAGTTCACAAAAGAAAAAAAAGGAGAAATATAAAACAAAACAGAATGAAAAATATCAAGAGAGTCAAAGGCTGAAAAGAAATCTAGTAATTTATGGAATCTGGCCATTAAGACATATCAGAACAGATTGCATCACTTGGCATTCCACTATACCATGCCACCAAAAACTCCCAGAAGTATATGGTAGCTTTATTGAGTTCTATTCTTGCTTTAAAAATGGCACACACACACACACACAACCCAGTTCCACTCATCAAATTGCCTATAGAATGTTATCAATAAATAATAAAGATTCATGAAAACTATAAACATGCTGCAATGGAAATAAAAACCTGGATACCCCTATTTTTTTTAATTTTATGAGTATATTTTAATAAGTTTTAGGAATAATCACTCAGAAGAAAAATTGCTGCCATAGCCCCACCTCATACAACTACAATAAAAACTACAGCTTTATTTACATTATTTAATGCTACTACTAACCACTGCACAGTGACCATCCTTTTACTTGAGAAGCCCTTAGTCTTGAAAGCCTTCTGGATACCCCTATTTTAAGATATGTTCCTTGAGAATAAAGCAGACTGTGTAGTTTCTGCTACCTCAGACTATTTGCCATCACAGGGAATCACAGAATTGGAAACACAGTATTTAACTCTCAAATCCAGCCCTTTCTGTGATCATTAGCCAGGGACAGAGGAAAATTAACTACTTTTCCTTCCATTTCATGGGAACAAATCTTAATTATTCCTACCAAACAAACCAAAGCAAACAAAGGAGACCTTTATTTGTGGCTGGGGTGTTCATGACTCTATTAAAGTCATTACAAATTGGCAAAGAAAGAAAAAGCCTTGCATTCTGTAGCTCTGCTGATGGGAACAATTAAAAAACACTGACAGGTGTGCTTGTGAGCTGGATAATGGTAATTGCACACCCTGAACTACTGTTTTACAAAATGTGGAATCGGCAGAGACAACCAGGCATATTAGAGGATGAGGCAAGAATCACACTGCCCCATAATCAGCCCCTACAAAAAGGGGCACCATGAAACTCATATGTTCACACTTTGGGAAGGTAGCTTTTTGCTTGGATGATACTTTTAAAAAAATGTTCCCTTTGCTATCAAACAACAAATTGGAGAAAACATTATGTGGGACAAAATGTTCAATGTCAAACTTAGTGGATGTGGTCTCCATCTGTGAATGTTAGCGAATCTATCCAAGAACTCTGTTGATGCATTCTGAAGATAGCAGAGTAACATCAGATGCTCAGAACAGTTTATTACTGCTTATGAAACAGGAACCACAGCCGAAAGTGCCTGCTTAAAATAGTAAGAAATAGTTTCTTACATGGAAATAAAGCATGAAAGAAGTCTTCTCTGTTGCCCTCATCTACTTTATAATAGAAAAGAATGATGTCTTGTGACTAATTGCTTGAAAATGCCAGAGAAAATGCTTAATTTCCTTTATTTCAACTTTGAATCTAGTCTTTGCACTACCTAACACTTAGAAAATACAATTGTGTAGAAGGGGAAAAAAAGGCCTGCTTTAAAAAAAAATGTAATAGGAGTTATAAAGCAATTCTAATTTTATAATTAAAATTATCAGATAATTTTTAACATACTGATTTTTAACAAGTGTAGAATTATTAAGAGCAGCTAAATGGGTTTTTTGGTGTTTTGTTTTTTTAATGAACCAACATTTAACGATGTATTAAAGGAGATTTGTAAATGTTATTCTGAAAACCACAGTTGTTCAAAGAAAGATATAAATGTTTACAGCAAAACCTCTAGTCACTGATAAATACCAGCAATTCTGGCCAAGACAAAAAGAATGCACTACTAAATACTTAAAAAAAAAAAAACTGTCCCTGGAGAACCAAAGGACATTAGAATGTGTTCCTGGAAATGGGCTAGCACCTTGAAGCCCATTCCCTGCAGAGAAGTCCCTAACCCAGCCTTCATATTGGGATGAGAAAATCAGACCTGCCTGGAATGGATGCACCATGCTGAGCTGACCCACCTTGGAACTTCCTGCCATTTTGGGGGGAGGAGATTGGTGAATGGGGTTGGGGAAGGCTGAAGGTAGCCTGGGAGGAATTGGGAACAGGGAAGGGTGGGTGATCATGGGGATACATGGGGAAAAAGACCTTTTTTAATAATTAAAAAAAGATTAACAATAAAAAATTTTAAAACATAAAAAAACTCAATATCTTACTTAAGTTGAATTAATGTAAAACCACAATTATTTTAAGGTGTATGTGCTAGAAAATAAGACACTATTTCATGTTGATAAACAAAAGCCATAATTTCAAAAGGAATTTATTAAGTAAATGTATTAATTAACATATCCATTTCTTGAACAAAATAAGAAGATATAAGATTAATATACAGTTGTATTTTTACTCTAATTTTGTCAAGTACAAAATTTTACTCTTTTTTTGACTAAATGAATAAAGAGCTGGTTCTATATCCTTACTTTGTTGTGTGATTTTTGGTTTTAGACAGGATGTTACTTTGTGACAGAGGGCACTTGAATTTGCAAGGAGACTGTTCATCTCAGCCTTCCTGGTGCTGGGATTCCAGCTTCGGCCAGCATGGCTGGTTCTATGTATCTTTTAAGAAAAAAATACTTGAATTAAAATGTAGATGTGAATGAAGATTAGGCAGCAACCAACATCTTCTCTGAAAATACACTTCTTTAAAATGAGCTTTTGAACATGACATGGGCACCAGTACAGTGGTTCAATGGTTTCTGTAGAGTCTCAGAACAGCTTTGAATGGCTCAAGAGTTGGGACAGAACCTTAAAGCAGAAAATGTGGAAAGTTATCAAGTTTCTAAGAAATATTCCAGGTGAAATGCTTAGGTAATTCGACCAAAGGCAATCTACAGATTCAATGCACTGCCCATCAAAATCCCAACACAATATTTTAGGGACCTTGAAAGAACAATACTCAATTTCATTTGGAATAACAGGAAAGCCAGGATTGCCAAAACAATTTTACTCAACAAAAGAACTTCAGGAGGTATCACCATCCCTGACTTCAAGTTATACTATAGGGCTACAGTAATAAAAAACAGGCTGGTACTAGCATAAAAACAGACTTGTGGATCAATGGGATAGAATTGAAGATCCAGACATTAACCCAAAAACCTATGAACACCTGATCTTTGGCAAAGAGGCCCAAAATATTCAATGGAAAAAATAGTATATTTAACAAATGGTGTTGGCATAGCTGGATGGAAGTGTGTAGAAAAATGCAAATAGATCCGAACTTGTCACCCTGCACAAAACTCAAATCCAAGTGGATCAAAGACCTCAGCATAAACCCAGCCTCTTTAAACTTGATAGAAAAGAAAGTGGGAAATACACTTCTACGAATTGGCACAGGCGACTACTTCCAAAATATAACACCAGTTGCACAGACACTAAGACCAACAATCAATAAGTGGGACCTCCTGAAGCTAAGAAGCTTCTGTAAAGACAAGGACACTGTCAATAGGACAAAACGACAGCCTACAGAATGGGAAAAGATTTTCACCAACCTTAGAAGTGATAGAGGACTGATCTCTATGATAAATAAAGAACTCAAGAATCTAGAGCCCAAAACTTTGAATAACCCAGTCAAAAAATGGGATTCAGATCTAAAAAGGGAATTCTCAGCAGAAGAATTACGAATGACTGAAAGGCACCTGAAAAAGTGCTCATCATCTTTAGCCATCAGAGAAATGCAAATCAAAACAACTTTGAGATACCATCTGATACCTGTTAGATTGGCTAAGATAAAACACAGAGGACAG
>PVIH01010902.1:0-11920 GCA_004025045.1 Sigmodon hispidus
CACAAAGAAAATATAGGTGTAGCAATCCTATTTGTATTTCTTCCCTTGATAAGCCATGCCTATCATTCTTATCCTCTGTATAGTTATTGTTAACTCTTCCACATTTTAAATTCTTTTTACTGTGTTTTTTTTTTTGATAAATACAAAATAAAGAAGAGAGAAAAAAAAATAAAAAAAATAAAAAATAAAAAAATAAAAAAAAGAAGAAGTGAAACTATCTCTATTTGCAGATGATATGATTATATATAAAAGTGACCCAGAAATTTCTACCAAATTGTACAGCTGATAAACACTGTCAGCAACAAATGAGGATACAAGATTAATTTAAAAATATCAGTATCCCTCCTAACACTAAAAAAAAACAGGCTGAAAACAAAATAAGTGAATCATCACTCTTTATAATAGTGCAAATAGTATCATATAACTTGGTGTAACTGCAACCAAAGAAGAAACAGATCTTTTTGACAAAACTTTTAAATCACTGAAGAAAACAATACAGAGAATATCAGAAAATAGAAAGATCTCACATGTTCCTGGATAGGTTGGATCAACATAGTAAAAATGGCAATCTTACTAAAAGCAGACTACAGATTCAATGAAATTACCATCAAAATCCAGACCTTGAAAGAACAATATTCATTTTCATTTGGATGAGAGGAAAGCAAGGATTGACAAAACAATTTGGCTCGAAAAATAACCTCATTAGACATTACCATCCTCATCTTCAAGTTATATTATAGAGCTACACTAAAAAATACAGCCTGATACTGGCATAAAACCAGACTTGTGAATGAAAGGATTTAAATTAAAGGCCCAGACATCACACATGAACACTAATTTTTTGAGAAATAGGTCAAAGATATTGAATGGAAAAAGATAAAATATTCAATAAATGGTACTTGATGGCAGTATGTAAAAAAAAAATCAAATAGATCCAAGCCTATCACGCTGAACAAAATTTACATTCAAGTGGATCAAAGACCTCAACAGAAAACCAGCTACAATAAACTTGATAGAAAAGAAAGTGGGAAATTCTCTCCAATGTCTTGGCACAGGTGGCCATTTTCTAAATATTTAACACCCGTAGAACAGACACTAAGAACAACACTCAATAAATGAGACCTCCTGAAACTGTCAAGCTTCTATATGGCCAAGGACACAGGCATTAAAACAAAATGACAGCTTACAGAATGAGCAAATATTTTCACAAACCGAACAAGTGACAGAGGATCTGTAAAATGTATTGAGAATTCAAGAAACTAGAGCCCGAAACCTTGAATAACCCAATCAAAAAATGTGGTTCAGAACTAAAAAGGGAAATATCAGCAGTAGAAGTACAAATGGCTGAAAGGCAATTTAAAAAGTGTTCAACATTTTTAGTCATCAGAGAAATGTAATTCAGAACAACTTTGAGATACTACCTTACACCTATCAGAATGGCTAACACCAAAAACACAGATGGTAGCCTATGTTTGAGAGGTTGCCTAGCAAGTGGAACACTCCTCCATTGTTGGGGGGAGTGTAAACTTGTTCTGCCAGTCTGGAATGCAGTATTGTAGTTTCTCAAAAAACTGGGAATCAATCACCCCAAGAATCCAGCAATACCACCATTGGGCATATACCATAAAGATGCACAATTTTACCCCAAAAGCATTAGCTCAAATATATTCATAGCAACATTATTCATAATAACAAGAACCGGAAAAAAACCTAGATGCCCCTCAAGTAAGGAATGGAATAACAAATTTTCGTACAGGTACACATTGGAGTACTAATCAACAGTATGCAAAAATGATATCCTAAAAGTCGCCAGCAAAAGGTGAAACTGGATGAAATATACTCCTGAGGGTGATATCACATATACAGAAAGATACACAGAGAACATACTCACACATTAGTAGACTAAAAAATAAAAAAGTATAAAGATTCTCAAGCTATATAACACAACCACTCAACAGCTTGGGATCTTAAAATAGTATTTAATATAGTCTTTTTTTGTTCATTCGATCTCAACACTATTCATTCCACACAATGGGATTGTTATCTATTTCTTATTTTGTCACTCCATTTTATTTGAAAATATTGTTGTCTTTTCTATATAAACAAAATAAATAAATATTCTAATTTATTAGATAACACTCTTTTTTTTTAAACTTAGTGGTCAGAGACTAATATTATGGACAATTCTTGTAACATTCCAACTTTCTCCATGAATCAGTTCTTGTCCATTCAATATCATTAATTTTCATTATGCAGATGTCTTGTTAAAGGTTTGAAATATATAGAAAATGAGCACAATAATTAGGGACTTGTGTTTTGAAATGTAGCGTTAATAAGATGTTATATTTTTGATGAAACTGATCCAAGTAACAGATCAACACTGTGTTAAAAATATTATTCACTTTAATATCTTCCATGGATTAACCATAACACTGAATGTTCCAGAAGAGAGCATTCAAAGACTCTTACTTAAAAGTGGATAAGAAGTAGCTTTTTGTGGATCAACATATGTGTGTGACCATAGCCAGTTCATGTATATAAGTTAACCCAAATAACAGGTTTGCATGTTGTAAAATTTTCATGATACATTGGTAAAATATATGGTAGGCAAAGTAATTGGTATATATATGGTTTTGATGCCCAGGTATATCTTTTGCCAAATGTTTTAGTGACTTATTATCGTATGGATCACTGATTGTGAGGAAGTTAAGGATGGACCCTGTCAAAATTGGAATAGCTACTTCATAGATCACAGGCAACAAAAGATTAGAGGGTTAGAAGCATACTGAAGCACACTTATATTTTAAAAAGTCATTTTTCAAGAGTAATTTTAAGTAAAATTGGCCAAGGAAGTTTGAACTACTTTAATCTGTATACTTTATTTAAAGAAATAGATCCCTTTAATCACAAAAAATTCAAATTGTTTATACAGTGTTCTTATTGTTAGTAAATATGATGACTTCATGGATATATTTTCCCTAATAAATCTGTATCAGTGAGTACTAGAATTTGACTCTCTGGGAAAATTTGAACAGTATAAATTTACAAACTGTCTGTGCTTACTGACAGATATTAAGACCATGTTTCCTCATAGGATGAGTGTCTGGGAAGGTCATTAGAGCAAAGATTCATAATACTCCCTCTTGTAACTCCCCCTCAGTTGTGTATAATTCTGCCCCAGCTGCTCATGGTCTTCTTGGGGATTGCTAGAGTTGAAGGTGAGGTACATCTTTTTTTTGTCATGGACATTTTCAAACACCTTCAAATACTGAACAGCCTTCTAATAGTTGGCAGACATTTTTGACAAGTGCCACAAACAATTTGTGAATTCATTATTATTGAATATTTGCTAAATGACGTCTTTAGAATCACATTTTATAGGCAGTTTATAGGCAGAAAATGGAAGCAAGTCTTCTACAAAAAGTAATGAATATCAAGCTGAGGCTTAAGTGACATTAAAGGGATATTTAATAGAGGGGACAGGAAGACAATTTAGAAAGGTAAGAAACTCATGCAGAGAAGAAGAACCAAAACAGACCAGATTTGACATGAAAGATGATAAAAGGCTATTTGTAAATACCAGAACAACCAAACTGTGTTTGGTCCAACCCTGCTGAAGGAGAGAGAAATCTGACAGCAGGGATTAGAGGGTAAAATACAGGAGCTAATATGGAGGATGTGATTGGAGGAAATTCAGGAGCAGAGCAAGGAAAAATCCTGAGAACAAGAACTAATTCACAAAGCTCATTTGGGGTTACTGAGGAAATAGAATTGACAAAAATCATTGAAAATTTTTCAATTAACAACAAAATTGGGCTCTAGCTATGACTTAATAAAACAAGTACAGACACTTAAAGATCCCAGACACTCAATGACTTAACATTAAATAATTAATTGGCTTCTTTGCCTCATTTTAACTGATGTATATTATTTAAATATTGCTTCCTCATGTCATCATTGACATTTGTCTCTCAGTGATTTCCACATCACTGAAAATAATCTATCCAATGGCTCTGATTTTTAGTACTTAGGCATTTCCTCCATGCACTACAATTAAAATCCAACATTATTTTCTCATAATAAATACTCCTATAGAATCCATTAGATATCTTCATTTCCAATAACTGCTTGTCTCAATGTGACAACTTAAAATATTAAACTTTTCCTTATTTACTTTTTTAGATTAAGTCACTAGAAATTCAAAATCTCTGAAACAGGTAACATTTTTAGGCTATAGTCAGAGTTATGACTGAAGTCTGGATCAGTAGTGTGGGAGAGACAAGTCAAGTTGAAAATGATTCCTACAGAAAGAAAGATGTACAAGTTCCTTATGTTAATTTTACCCTAGGGAAATCAAGCAAAACTAATGCATGCTATTGGTACAGATTTCTGACCAACATAATTATCAGTTATTCCCAGTCTCGTAAGGTGCACATTTCTTGATGACATATTGTGATATTATAGGAAAAATGACACAGAAATTAAAGTAGATTCCAAATTTAATTTATGCAAATGAGGAATTGAGATCTTCTAAATCTTTCAGAGTATTTCCAGATTATCTTTATATCTGCAATTATATATACATATTTATAATATATATTTAGTATAATTATATATGTACATGTACATAATGAATTATAAGTAATTACATATAATTATTTATATTTATATAATAATAATTAATTATATATACATAAAAAATTTTTAATGGAGGGAATTGAGAATTTATATTGTAGATCTAAACACTCCCTCCTTGGTCTATTGATAGAGCTAACATATTTTTTGTGAGACAGGGCCTTCCTATATTTTTTGCTAACTTGTGATCTTTGTGACTTACTCTCCTCAAAACATGGATTATATACATGTGCTGCCACTCCTTCTTACTGAACATTTTTGCTCTTCCATAGTTAGCCACAGTGGACATAGAGAACAGAGGACATGTAGAGAGACTGAGTAAGTAGTAGGGCTTAGAAAGATTCTGGGCCCT
This sequence comes from Sigmodon hispidus, assembly GCA_004025045.1. Classification (NCBI taxonomy): domain Eukaryota; kingdom Metazoa; phylum Chordata; class Mammalia; order Rodentia; family Cricetidae; genus Sigmodon; species Sigmodon hispidus. The sequence continues at coordinate 4,988 of PVIH01010902.1, forward strand.
TTTGTATCTAAGGAAGGAGAGAGCAGAGAATTTCACTTGTCACCTCTCTGCTACTTCTGTGATCATTTAGGACCTTACCCCAATAACTGGCTCCCATGTTTTGATTGATAAAGAATAAATAAATAAATGCTTTACACCTGTTAAAATAATAATCAATAGCAAATATCAAATACCATGTATATCTCTGATAGATGTATAAATTTCAGAATTCTTAAGATTCTGCTGCATACAAAATTTTGACATGTTTCATAACTTTGCTTGTGATCCCTTTCTTTGAGCTGTCTTTCTAAAAGAATCAACATTTTTCCTAGCATTCTTTTGTTCTTACTCAAAATTAATAAGAATGGAAAGGGGGTACCAATTATCTTGTGTATATTCCCAGTTACTAGGTCTGAAATCTTCTTTACAGCTTATGATTTCTAAAAATGTTCAATTCTTTTTTTATAGGTAAAATATACAGATACTTATTTTTTTATTGGGAGAATATGCCTTACAAGTAAGGATTACAGACTATAATTTAGAGATGCAATGGAAGAATATGAATAAGAGCAATAACATTTTCAGCAGTAGTTATGAAGCTGATGGATAAGAAATAAAATGCAGATTCATACTAGATACAGTGGCCCATGCTTTTAATGTTAGCACTCAGGAGACTGAGGTAGGAGGATATTTGTAGTGTTAGTTCATCATTGGCTACATAGGGAGACCTCATTTCAAAGAAGAATATACTAAGATTATACATTTTAACAATTTTTATTTTCATTTTAACCTTCTGACTTTTTGGATGCTTTGTCTTTAATAAATTTTCAATTCAAAAAACTGTACTAAAATTGCTGCTGCAATTTATTTACTTATCGATAGTTGTTTCTCTTTTAAAGATGTCTTAAATACATTCATAAGGAATGCAAGATGTACCTTCTAAAAGTCATATTCTCCAGTGAATTTTAAGCCGATTTTGTAGAGAACTGTTCAATTCTTCCATTTTATTTATATGTATTTTGTGGTATTAAACATCACTATTTTTATGAAGATAGATCTCTGGCTTCATTTGGGCAGGTGTAGCTCTCTTTAGCTGTGTCCTAGCTATTTGAGCTGCCCATGCAGTTTCATGGTACAATCTTAAATAGCTGTCTTTGAAATGAGAGAATTTGAAGCTCATAGAGAGAATTTCTAATTATTATATGTTTGGTTTCTTGGTAGTGTGAGGTTAGGTTCATAAGTTTTGTGCTATACTCAAACATAAGAGTTTTTGAACTGAAAGGAAACCAATTTTTCTGTAGTCATAAGAATTATTCTTCTTAAATTTTCAAATGATAGAAAGTGGAAAATTTCTCAATAATTACTTTATCACTGGTGTCTAAAGCCATTTTTCATCACTTTACTAAGTTAGTAAATACTTTTTATCATAATATTTTAAACATATGCTTTCAATCTGATTTTAATGTTCTTAGATGTATCTTTTTCACAGTTAATAGATTATGTTAAAGTTGCGTTATAAGTACAATCGTCTTCTGATAACATTGTGGAAATAGATCTAGGGCATATATGCACACTCTAAATTATGGATGTTATCAAGTACCTCCTTAAAAATGATGTAGAGTTTGTTTTAACTAATGTCGTCTTTTTCATATTAAATAATTACCATATTTGTTATAATTCACATGATAATATGAATGTGATATGAATATATTTGGTATGAGTTTATGAAGGAACAATAGCAGAAAGGAACACACTCATCACAAATACAATGTACATTACTGTGTATTTACTATGCAATGTTGAAAGAATGTGTCCAATGTTGCAGGATTCATCTGGGGCCAAAAAAAAATATGATACAAATCCAAGAATTTTCAAAAAAATGCAGTGAGGACGAATACTTTTAATATATGGTAATATGATCTGTGATTTATAATTATGTAACAGATGACAATCAGGAGGACACCTTATCTGCTCAAGTGTCTTCATGATTATGCTTCACCCACATGAATGTACACTTTGCTTCTTGATTTGAGGTTGTGTTTCTGAAGGATTACTTTTATTCAGGTAACACAGTAGATGGAATGACACTCTGAATCTTTGTAATGCTGATCAGCTGTTTATTATCATTTTGTATAATCTTGGGAAGGGTTTATTTCTTAAGGTTTTTAAGAAAAATACCACAAATTTTTACAGTGCTTTGGAATATCTTACCCTGAATACCAAAAAGTTTATTCTTTGCCACAAAGTGGGAGAATCATCAGTGGAATTTTGACACCATCAGTAGTTATAGAAATATTAGCTCTAGTTTTGTACTCATGAAGGGGTATAGTGGGAGGAGAATTGATTGGAAGTCTGGATTGTTAACCTATTGGTAAGGTATGTAAAATTATGTTAAAAGGAGCAACTGTTACAGTTACTTCTAGTGGACCAATCTCGTTAATTAAACTTGCGTTAAATTCAGGACTCAAGAAAAGAGAGACTTGTATTCCACGTTGTGCACCATAGTCAAAGTAAGAACAATAACAAGGTGGTCTTCTAGGATGAAGTCTTCCTCGTGAGCCTGTGTTGCAGTCACCAGACTGTATGGGAGAGGAATTAAGTAAATTTAAACTTGATATCTCAGATAATTATCAAAATAAACCAAAGACTTATTGGGGTGGGTAGAATTTTAAGATTGTCCTAAATGTCTCACTCTCCAAAGACATTTGTTGCCAATTTAGCAGTTATGATCTGTAAAAACAAGGTATACAATGCTGGAAGCAGAAGAAACTAGAAATATCATGAGCTGCATAACTTCTATTAATTTATAATTAAGATTTTCTGTAGTGGAGAAAAGCATATGGCAAGTATATTAAATCAGAGCATCATCTTTCCATGGCTAGTAGGAAAGCATACAATCATATCATGGCCATTTTCCACTGTCCTTTCAGTTTCCATATTTACTTTGGTAACAAACACATACTTAATAGTTACAGCATTGGATCTGAAACACCTGATAATTGATTTTCTGAGCATGAATAACTCAGTTTTTCTTATTTTCTAGTTCTAGCTGTTTTTCTGAAATTTCATATTTTTTTCTTTAAATATAGAGAATAATCTACAGATTACAAAATCTACAGTTAGATTTTGAGAATATAAGAGAACAGCGAATAAGAAAATAATACTGAAAAAACGGCTTCAGGGTAGAAAGAAGAAACAGGTGCCCGAGTAGGAGAAGAATTTATCCAAATGGAATATGAAAATTTCGTATGGAAATCTCTTATTTTATGTTAATAAACAAAGATGAGACCATTCAATATTGCATTAAAGGGATGGAAATTCTCTGATCTGTGAAAGAATGACCTTGAGATGGAGAATGGGCTCTTACCACAATGTCCTCTTCTGTCTTGTGAGGACTTGGAAGCAGAACACAACTAAGCTATGTGCAGACTATGCCAGTATAAATAGAGTTCAAAAGTCCGAGTTTGTGGTCATTTATTAAACAGCAATAGAGAACTGTCTCATATTTGTAAGAAAAAACTTCAATCAAGGAAAATGTTATCTTTTTAGTTTTGAGCATCATGTCCTTAATACAAACTTAGATGGTATTGAAGTAAAAACATATCATTAAGAAATATCTTAGCCTTGGTTGGTCATAGACTCAGTTACTGAAATAAGTCTCAAATAGAAGTGTTTGCCCTCCATGTTGGGAAATATCTCTCTTATTACAGAGCTTAGGATTGTTCTAGGTTTTAATTCAAATAAATTGCAAACACGTTACAGAGCTTGGACTTTCAGATATATGCTTGCATATCAGTGATGGGGGAAACAGACATGTTTAATGTGATTCTATTGGCTGGGTATCTACAACTGAAGATTGTAAAAACAGGGCAAGGGGAGGATTAGAGGTAGTCTACAGTGTAAAGACAGTGGTTCTGGTCCTGTTTCTGTAAAGAACAAAATGTATGGCTATCAACAATGGTTGAAGCACCTATATTTGCATCTCTGGTAAAATGCCATTCATATATGTTATAACAACATTGAGACTGTCAGATCCACGGTGAGATATTGCTAGTCATGGCTTAGGACTGTTTCATAAAATCATTCACTATGAATGGTTTAATATTGTCTAGAAAATCATGGCAGTGCTTGTCTTGGTATAATATTCATTGTATATCAAGTAATATTTTATGTTCTATTTTAACATGCGTCTTTTTTACTTTTCTAAAGACATGAACATTTTGAAAATCAGCATTAATTTCAGGTCAAAAGGAGCTACCTGTGCATTTGCCACAGTAGGGAACACATTTGATTAATCTGATTAAAATTTGTCTTTATGTCTAATAATTAAATATGGCAGTCATCAGCCTTTTGTGACTATTAAGTTAACCCAGAATTTCATAGCAAAATATAAAGTACAAGTATGGAATTTCATCAGTAATTTTCAGTTCTTATATATTGTTTATATAGGATACACGAACTTTAAAAGTTTGAATTAAAAGTTAACAGAAGATATAGTGGTAGTAATTACTATAACCTACCAGGAAACATCCTGCAAGAAGCCAAAGGCCCAAGATCAAATACAGGGATTTCATCTTCTGGTAGGTCCTGAAAGTAAGTACAATGGCTGATCATTATTCATCCTATAAATAAAATGTCATTATTTTTGAGAAAATTTATACTGGGTAAGAATGTAGTTCAGTGTAACTTCAAATAAATCCCTTACTCCTATTTTGTACTTAGATTATTTGGTTTATTTGGTCAGATCATAATATTTAATTACAAAATGAAGGAGCAAGTTTCACATTGCCGTTGGATGCTGGAGAGAATGCCACGTAATTTTTCCATGAAAATTCTGAGTAACTGTCCATTTCAAAGTGAAGTCTTTGATGTAGCAGTAATTACTTTTGATATAGGTAATTTTTACTTATACTTTTTAAAAATAATACCAGACTACTGTAAACTTTGTTTATTATATTATATTATAATTATAATAATTATTATATTACCACTTTGACATGCCATATATGATATTTATATATATATTCATTCCTATTATTATATTCAAAGAGTATCATTTAGTATATACCTTATGTTTAGCATCAAAGTAATCTTATCCAGCAACAAATGGTCACAGACCTGCTTGGTTACATCCACCTATGTTCCATCAATAACAAGGAGAGAAGATAATATAAGCTTTTCCTCTACTAAGCTTTTACCATTTTAAAATTGTGATAAATTTGTGAAGCCAGATTGCCCAAGTTCTTTCTTCATAATACTGTGTACACTGTGACCTCTTCACTCCCACAATCAGCTGTGGTGATAATGTGATTATGGCTGCTGAACAATACAAACCTTGAAAGAATCATAGGAACAATTATTCACTAGACATTATGAATGAATTTGACCTATGTTTTCCATATATATGTACATAATTTGAATTTTAACAATAAAAATATAATTATAAATATATACGTTACAATAATTCCCTTCTGGTTACCTCTGAGAATAGCCTATCCCAGTGAATGGTAAAGAACCAGAAAGTAAAGGGAGGAGAAAAAATGTGGACTTTGGTGGACTAACTGCCCCAATTTATCTACATGAATACTGCTCTGTTATAGAAGTTTTCCCAATTTGATACATTTTTATAACTTTTGGTTTGTTTTAGACACTTATTCTTGACGTGGTAAAAATACTGTTCTATAAACAGTCAATTCAGATGCTGTCTCTGTAGCCAGACAAAATTTATTGTCATGATAAAGGGCTTGCTATTTTCAGGTGCCTACCTTGGAGAAGCTTCTTCTCAGCTGAGTAGTCTGCTGGCCAGGAGCACTTGTTCAGATATTTCTGAGTGATGCTAAGGAAAGGATAAAGGCCCAGAACTGTCAGCTCTTTTATATGTTGTAGTATAATTTCATTGGCAATAAAAGAAAAACAACTGGAAAATAAAACAAAGTGGGTTGATACTTTTGAGACAGGAGCATCCTTGCCAGTACAGGGTGTGTTTCTGCATTCTTATTTTTCCTAATCAACTCAGTTCTCAGTATATGAAGCTTCTCCAGAAGCTGTACACTTAGTCCATATGTGCTTTGTTTTCAGAATATGAAGCTTGAAATTTTGGTGCATATTTTCTCTGTATTTTTGGAGAAACATGCATAAACATTTGTCCTGATATATATTTTTTAATTTAAAAATTTATTCTGTTTAAACAACAAATTTTATGTAGCATTAGTTTAAAAATAAAATAAGTTTAAAAAAGAGAAACGAAGACAGCATTTTGAAGCCCAGACCTTTCCAGCCTTCCTAGTGCAAGAGCTCTTCATCTATGTGTCCACAATTTAATAATAGAGAAGGAAAATGAATAAAAGTCATAGAGTTGTTCTTTTCTGAAAATTTCTTCATAAGTTTATTTTTCTATATTTTAAAAAATACAAAACAGTTTTCCGGGACCAGGCGCTGTCTGCGGAGTGTGTCCCAACAAACTCTGTTGCAGACAGAGATAAACTTTGTCTGTCAGGGTCCCCCGAGCTGCTGCTTTGGGAATTTGCATGGCCACACTCCTTCAAATGCTCAAACAGAGAAGCATTGAAGATTTGAAATTCAGAATGGAATTAGAGATTGAGCAGACTTATTCTTCAAAGGTGACAGGAGACAAACAAGCACACATGCCATAACTGACCAGTAGCCACCTAAGCATGAAACACTGAAGCCGTGGGCAGATGCCAGTGCCAAAATACATATAATAATATTAAGAACAACTAGGTAACTACAGAAGAAATTGGTGGTACTACAACTACAAGACCTAAAATGAGCAATGAAGAGGAAACTGAAGTAAGCAACACCAAAAATTACTTTATGATCATCATGGAAGCTTTCAAAGAAGATATGAAAAACTGCCTTAAAGAAATAGAAGAAAATACAAACAAAAAATTGAAGGAGATGAACAAATTTATGAAAGAAAACCAAGAAAAAGTA